>JARHVA010002662.1:1972500-2097500 GCA_037957365.1 Torreya grandis | reverse complement strand
TTGTCATAACTCATAACATTATACTACATAGTCATACCTAATAAGGCAATAAGGTAAGTAAAACATAAATGATTCAACCAAACAATTACACAATGTAAGATTAGCTACATATGATCATTAAATTAGTGAAATCAATGAAACAAATCATTGTGATCATTAACAAAAACTAGATTAATGAAAATATAAAAGATCACAATAGTCATTCAAATGGACAATAAAGCATACTACAACTATCTATCAAAACAATTAATCACACAACATGAAATATAAATGTGGTGTGTGCAAGGTTTTTAGATTCATTTTCTATCATCCTCCAATGTATCCATCTAAACCACCCTATTTGATGATATTCTCCCTTTATCACACTCTAAGAGAAGAATATATCCTACATCTATCTCACAACAATGAAGGTAGTTAGCCCAAAACATCACTATATCTTTAAAATAATGTTATACAACTAACAAACATGATCACAATGTATATATTATAAAAGTATTGATAAATAATAACAACTAATCATGTAAATTAAGCATAACATAATTGTCCCATAATAAGCATATGATATAAAGATTAATCAAATATTAGTTAATCAAATAATCAACCATAATAATCCATGGATCAAAAAATTTATTCAACTTAGAGATAAATTGAGATGTGACATTTACAAAACTTCATGTTTACAATTGATATCCACATCTTCTTTTACAATTACATGTAATGGGTAACACTATTGCTCAAGGAGGGGTGGCTAATCAAGGATGATCTAGGTCACTAGATCCTATTAAAGATTAACTTTATTGTACATATAATTTTATGCTAACATCAAAAACATTGATAGTAGTTTTCTCACTTATGTGCTAATTTTTTCAATACAATTTGGTTTTTAGTAACAATAGTAGTTCTGTATTGTAGTACTTAGCTTGTTAGTAATAATAGTTAATTACATCATCACACTATTTGGTTCTGAATTGGTTGTTAACAACTATTTTAATGGTTCAACTAACACTTTATCTTCCTTATTTGTATAATAATATATACTTCCACTTTTTTATAAAAAAATATATAGACAATAACTAATTTAGGAAGTACAGACACCAAACATTTGATATTTGATATTTATATATAACTTAGCATAATAAAAGTTTTTTACTAAAAAACTACATTATTTTTCAGCTATTTTTTTTCATAGTTCTTTGAATGATTTTCACTTTCATATTATTTTCCATTCATAAATTCACTTTAATTCATAACCCTTTTAAATCCATTTAAGTATGGTGTCCAACCAGTCTCCTCCTAAGCCCAAAATCATTCACTAATACATTTTAAATTTATTTTTTATTAATGAACTTAACAAGATAAAACTAAGCAACTAATTAAATTTATATGATAGATTACAATAAACACAAATATGAATTTAAAAGGTAGAATTTTATTTGAAAATTACACTTGTTATTTTTGGAAAATACTAAAAGGATTAAGATACTTAGAATTTTATTATATTCTAAGGGGTTTTATATTTATTTGATATGCTAATAATGGTAAGAAAATGGTTTTATAGTCATTTTAATTAGGATATGAATATTTGGATGTGCATGAATAGAACCCTCAACTTCAAGGCACTACCAATTGACGCTATGATTCAAAACCTAAAAACTTATTTTGAATGATTTTTTCTTATTTTTTATACACTAACCACTATACTTTCTTGTAATTCATCTCCATGTGCTATCTTCAGTATATGTTTATGCATGTAGTTATATAAACCTATCTACTCCCCTTTAAAACCCAAGGTTTAATTTAAACACTATGTTTTGGTCTACTAAAGTGGAAATAAGGTGAGTTGAGTTGATCCCAACCACTCCCTAATTAATGGTTTAGTGATCCATACACATCCAATACTCTGAAGACGGAGGTTAAACTACATGTAGTTCTTTGCATTAAGTGTATGTCTATAATAATGCCAATTCCATGAATGTAACATGTGATATAGATTTTTATACTTGGAATGTGATAACATGTGATATTTATCTAATGACTTGGAGATAGTTTGAATATGATTTTGAATAGTTTAGACACAAACTATGGAATTATTATAGGTGAGGACAAAATTTTGAAAAGGTCTAACCCATGAAATATATGTGGATGTGAAAGAAGGGTGAAATAAATTCATATGTGCATGAATAATTAATTTAAGGTAAAGATAGGTTAAAAATAACATTTTTAAGTATTTAATTCCAAATTTTAGTATCTAAAAACATAGGGAATGATAAATCACTCATCATGGAGTGGTTCAGGTTTTCCAACCCATAGTTTACCCCTATTTTTTAAGGACAAGCTTGTCTCAAAAGTAGAGATAGGGTTTTAAGAAAAAGATAAATAAAATCAATATATATATATATATATATATAACCAAGCACAACTAAACATATAATAATAATCTACAAATATATAATAAATGATCTATGGTAGAACAAAATAGGAAAATATTTAAGGATAGTAATAGTGGACAAAAACAATACCACTCATCACACTTGTTTGAACTTTTGTCAGAAACATTCAAGCAGGTTTTAGTATGTTATTTATCAATATAATTAGTTAAAAGGATTACATATGGTTATTTACAAGATTATAACATAGACAATGAGTAATGCAATTCAAAAAATTAGCTATTTTCCTTCTCTCTCTTTATTTTTATCTATATCATTAGTATATGTAATCAATTTATGGGATAAATTTAGATCTCTATGTTAAGTTTTATATCTTAATAAATTTGAATTTAAATAGTTTTATATTATTTAGATCACCTAAATCCAAAATAAGTTAAAACAGTATACAAGTTCCATCTTTGAGAACTTAGTAGCCACTAGTATGCCAAAACAAGTTATTTTATGTACCTAAAATCTAGGGAACAAGAATATTATCATTTAAGTGAAATAATTTTTACAACAATGGTTATCATTGTTATTCACAATTATACTCATAAATAATGGCTTATATTATTATTCACATTTTAAACATATTTTTAAAATAATATTATTTCTATTACTCTTCTTAAAATATATAGGTTTTAAAAAATGCAACTAGCACTAGGTTTGCATATATAAGTTATATAATAAGAGAGCTACATAGGTATTAAATATGCAAAAATATTATGCATAAATATGAATAGTGTTAGGAAGAATATAATAATTAGACATAACAAGCATGTTTATATATGTATTCTAATTTATTTTCTATTTATCTCTCTTATCAAATTCATGGCTTTCACTAGTCACACTATATATTCAAATAATTATTTTTTTTATTCATAACCCATATTTTATTAACATTGAAATAAAGCATCTCATAATTTGACAAATGGATATATGCATCTTATATATGCCACTAGGTTCCTATGTATCTTATTTAAACCCAAGCAATTGCTACATACCAAACATATTTCATTTTGTATTCTAATTTATTTTCCTATATATTTTAATAAATAACCTTAATTAAAAGGTAGAAAAAAATAGAAGTGATAAAGAGATTATCAAATTAAGGTTGAACTTTTAAAAATATATTTTTGCCAAAAAAAATTATATCTACATTTTGAAATAAAATAGAGAGAACAATTCCATTAAAACATTTTTATTTACGTATTCTATTTTAGTTGTTGCATATATCTTAAAACAATTTTGTGGGATTATGAAACATTTTTCTTGTTGTATATAATTTTTTTAAGGATAAGCATGATGAATAAATATTAGAAATATTTTTAATGCTTCCACCACTCTAACTCCATTTTTTACAGTACCTTCCTTGGAAAAGCATGATGATGAATAGTTAAAAATATTTTGGCCACTCTCTCTATTCAAACTATTTTTTTCAAAAATACTTTTTAGTATAAAAGCATGAAAAAGGAATATTTACAAGTTTTCATCATGATTATTCAAAAATAACACTCTCTCAATAAAGGAGTGTTTCAAATAAATTGAGATGAAGTATTTTATAAGAGTTATTACATGAAGTAGATGTTGGATATGGCGTAGTTCTAAATAAATTTAATTTTTATTTTTAGTGATAATAAAGCGTGTTTTATTGGTAAACTATTTAATTTGATTCAATTTTTATAAAACTTCAGAATCTAATTTTCTTATTAACCCTAATGGATATTAGAATCTCATTTGTTTAACAAATTTATATGGTATACTATCAATCACTATATTTCCAAAAATTTAACCCCAAAAATAAATTTGGGAACCTATCAACCATTATGTTCCCATTTATTTAAAAATGAAAAATGAAAATAGGAACCTAGTGGTTACTATGTTCCCATTTGATTAAAACTGTTAAAAAAAGGATGGTAACTTAATGGCAACTAGGTTTCTACTTTATAATAAAAATGGGAACCTCACAATTGATAGCTTTCTATATGTTTTTAAAAAATGAAAATTATTTAACAATTAATATGGAGACTTACTAGATGCTTTATTCCCATTTGACTATGACCATAAAATAATTATGGAAACTTAGTAGTTACTAGGTTTTGATTTTATGAAATAATGTATGTTAATATAGTGACTGCTACAGAAACTATAAAAAAACAAAATAGTAATCTAGTGACTAATAGGATTCTATTTGTTTAAAAAGATATAGAAATCAAATGAAATTTAATTGTTAGGGACTACCATTTTACTAAAAAATCATGTTGAATTTAGGACCATACAATGGAGTTATTTATTCCTTTAATAATGAAGTTTTTCAATATTGTGAATATATTAAAGAAGACAATATTATAATTAGGAATAATATAGGAACATAGCAACTATAAGGATATTAGTGTAAATATATTAATAGTATTAAAAAATTAAAATTAAAACTTAAGTTACTCTCATCTCACCTAAATATAATTATTTTAATAATTCACGGATTTTTGATATTTAAAAAATAAGGTATAATGTATAGCTCTAGAGGAATAATAATTATGGAATATATTGTTGTGTTCATGTTTTAAAATTCCATGGAGTTCTGATTTTTTTAAGGGTGTTAAAAATAAATCTTAAATGAGAATATAAGTGAGTAATAATGATTTAAATTTTATCACAAATCATTTATAGCTTGGGAGTCATTAAATTGGATACTATCTTATTTTGTAGTTTGTGGAGTTATGTTAATGAATTTGTTTCAAGTATCATGTATAAATATGGAGTGAATGAATTATATATTTTCTTCAATAAAATATAGAGGCTAGTTATCCTATTTTATATCTATTTAATGTTACAATATTGATGTATTATTTAAATGTCTGAATATACTCTAAAATCATGTGAACTACCATTAAACATACACCCATAATACATACAATACTATAAATCAATGAAAGCTTTAAATAAAAATAATACACATATTTATCATAAGTATCATGACTACCTTTTTATATTAAAAATATCTAGCCTAAATTTATAAGATAATAATAAATCCCTTTCACACTAATTACCTCAACCACTATCTCTTTATGATCTTATATAAATAAGAAATAGGTTAGGTGTAGGGTTTGAAAAGTAGTTAACTTTAAGAATAAGTATTGTTAGAAGATAAGATTTAATATTAATAACAGAATTCAATAAATTTGATAAATTGATTAATATTATTATCTAATTACAGTGTGTTGATAATTGTACAACAATTAATGATAGTCCATGAATTATAATTACAAAAAATATTATAAGCGCACCTTAAAACCATACAATTGTGTATGGGTAATTAATTACACTAACATCCCCCCTTAAAATGTACTTTTAGGAATGGAAGGATAGATGAATTGATAAATTATCTCCCTTGATGACACCTTCCCTCACTCCTAAAATATTCTTGAACTAAACAAATTGGGCCTCAAACAAGGGTTTTGTGAAGATTTTTATAACCTAATAATTTGTTTGTAAAAAATTTAGATCAAAAACCTTTCCATATATCAATTGCATTATATAATACATGTGGATCTCAATTTGATTTGTGTTTCAATGCTCTATTGTATTATGAGAGATGTGAATATAACTTTGATTATCACATCAAATCATTATGGGTTGGGCCTATGGAAATATAAACTCATAAAGCATTTGAATAATCTTTACTGACTCTTGGCTAGTAGTGATAGCTCCACTATACTTATCTCCCGTAATATACAAAATCAATAGTAGTCTATTCCTTGCAAGACCAAGCCATAAGAACTACCCAAATATGATAGATGTATCATGTGGTCAACTTGTGATTCTCTATATATCCTACCCAATAATTGTATATGTATCCTACAATTATTATGTTCTCACCAAAAGTGTAACCAGTGATTGAGGTTTTTCATCCTGATTTGTACTCAATCCCATAATTTGTAGTACTACAAAGATACCATAGAATGTGATTAATATCCTACCAAGGGATATCATGGGGGTCTTGACACAGGTTTAATACAATATTCAAATAAAAATAGAGATCATGACATGTATGATTCAAGTATAGAAGGCTTACTACCAAATTCTTTTAGATTGTACCATCAACTGAAGGATAAAAACACTTGGTGGAAAGCTTGACTGTGGATTGAAAAGGAGTTAGTGTAGATTGTAATCTTCCATGTTTATGTGATATAAGATGTCTTAAGTAAACTTGGATTTATTTTCAAAAAAAAATCTTATAATATGAAATATGAAGATCAATTAAGACATGTAAAAACACTAATTCATTCATCTCAAAATAATTCATTGATCATTCTTTCAAATAATGAATTTAATTAGTTGAAACCTTGTGATGATTAATTTTTAAACATAGAGGACTAAAATTATGATTTTCTCATCTAATTTCTTGATGTAGGTTATATAGTTATATTAAATCCATATAAAACCAAAATTGATGATACCAATGGTGATGTTTTCATACCAAACTGAAGGAGCCTATTTCAAGTTGTATAGTGACTTTCTCAATTCTCACACATAGTTTGAGTTCTCATTGTAGACCTTAAAGGTTAGGACATATATATTTTTTATTACAAGTCTCCATGAAAGAATGCACTTTTGACATCCATCTGATGGACTTCCTATAATTATGTTTAATACAGAGAGAGTAATATCTTAATGGAATTCATCTCAGATATTAAAGTAATGGTTTTGTGGTAATCAAGACCATCAACCTTTGAAAAAAAAATTTATACAAGTCAAGATTTGAATCTATCAATGGACCCATCTATTACATATTTATTTGGTACACCCACTTACACCTCACTATTTTTTTCCTTTTATTAGTAGAACCAACTCCTAAGTGTTTTTATTATTTATATAAATAACATATTCTTCTATATTTTTTCACCATTTAGGATGCTTATAAGCTTGATGATAAGTCTTTGGATCCTAAATCAATTCTAATTGTGTAATGCCATATTGATGTTGTGATCTTATATTGCATGGATCTCATGGATTCCCCATGAGTGCACTATCCTCAATACAAAAAAATTTGAACAATTTTGGTATAGGTTGTGTCGATTGTGCAGGTGTATTCTAAACGACTTATGGTATTGGAAATGGAGGAGTTGGATATTCCATTTAGGGCTCATCATATGAAATGTAGTGAATCTCAAAATGGGATTCATCTAATCTTCCTTGTTCTTCCAAATAAACATGATAATTTATGTTTATATTCATAAAAACTAATGAAGGAGGAGTATAATATGTTGGCTCCTTAGATTGTGACTTTTCATCAAATAATACATCCTATTGGTAAATTATTTTAGTGGTGCCTAGAACAAGAAGACTATATGCCTTCACATATTCATATTCAATGATAAAGAGTTAAGGGTAGCCCTTTCTTTACATTTATTTGTGTTTATCATCTAGGATATGTGACTATGAATTACATCCAAAAATTATTATTATGAAACATAAAGCTTAACACCAGACCATTTTTATTCAAGTGTCAAATTTTACACTGTTAACTGGGAAGTTTGATTTTGAATGTAATTTTCACACTAAATTACCTCTACCCAAAACGAAGGTGGATTTTTTTGTAACATGCCATGAAAGTGTGGTTTTTATGTTTAGCTAAACCATTATGTTAAGTGGTGTAGGTCATATTATGTTGATTTTAAATGTTTATTTGTTCACATATGCTAGTCATCTGAATATTGAAAAACTCTCATCCATTTTATGTTCTAATATGTTAAATTTTTATCTCTGGTAGGTTTTCAAAAAATTCTTTAAGAATATTTAAGTGCCTAAATACTTTATATTTATTTTTAAGATAGTAGACCCGTGTTTTAAGAGAGAAATCATTAGTGAGTGTAAGCACACATTTATATTTCTGAAAATAAAAATTAGAAAGAACATAATATCATTTTGAACCAACTATAATATGTCACTTTCCTTTAAATATTTTCCTTTAATAAATGGATGCCTGTGTTATTTTCTAAGTACACAACTTGAATAAAGTCCATATTTGAAATAGTTTTTTAGAAAACTAAAAACCATGTTCTTATAACTAAGGTCCTATAGTGAATGATAGTTGAGATTACCAAAATTCTCATGCAAAATTTTACTCAAGCCATTGTCATGTGAAATCATGACTTGTGATGGTTGAGTGAACACAAAGTTTTTAAATTTTTACAATCATGAATAATGATCAACCTTGTTAGTAGCTATAATATTGGACTAGTTTTTTATATTTGTAACAACAACATCTATAGGTGTAACGTCAAAAAAATTTATTTCACATGGTTATTTGATCTGATGAATGAATAGGAGGTTTACAAACAAGTATGGAACATGGATAAAAAAATTATTAAGTCATTTTACATCTCAATGGACCATTCATCCTCAATAATTAGAGGACTAGAGTTTCCCCAAATTATTCTAGTTGATAAACTTTGGTTAATATTATGAAATATAAAACCTTCATGTGTCATCTAGTGAGAGGCTCCTAAATCCAATATCCATTTAAAAAAAAGTGATCTAACTATTATACCAGAAAGGGTAACCTTAAGGAGGAATCTTCATTTTTTCATATCTTCTTATAAGTATACCATTTTATTGAAACATTGATGTTTAGCATGGCCTATATTACCTTTAAAAAATCAACCTTCTTTGTCAACATTTGCATTCATTTCTATTTTCTTTTGTCATGATGAGGGGAAGATCTTTGTGGAGATTTATTTAATTTATTATTAGGCTTTACTTTACCTTTTTCTTTTGTAAAACCCTTACTTTTTCCAAATTTAGGTTATCAAGTTGCACTAGTATCATTAACTATTAATGGTTTTGCTTAGTACATATAGGTTAGATGTTACCATTAGAAATTATTTTTTCATATTCTCACTAAAGTTGTTACTAAAACTTGTCAAAATTGGTTTCACATATGCAGTACCCAAATAATTATTTTATGTGTAATGGTTTGAAATAAATATTGAGTATGAATTCCTTATTTTTGAGAAAATAATCATATTGAATTTCTCATTTGACTTAGTTTCATCAGTTTCTATAAGGATAAATATCAAGTAATTGACTTGAGTGATGAAATGCTAAATTTGAAGATTTGTTTTTGGGACTAAAAGTTAAAATCTCATTTTCCATATAGCATGCTCATATTTTATTTTGGTTCCCAAAAATATCCTCCAAGATAGTCCTAACTTCCCAAGGTAACATTTTTTCCAAAAAGTGAAAAATCAATTCATGAGACATTGATTGACCTAAGAGACCTCTAACTTTATCGCTACAATTTTTTCATTTGATTTTTTTCCAAAAGTAAAATGAATAAATTTATTCACCCATTTCCATGTGGTAGAGATGCTTACTAAGTAGTATATCAATGGTTTGCCATTTACAACTAAAGTTGTTTAAACCTATGAGAATTTAAAAAATATATCGTAATGTAGCACAAAAACTTATTTCAAGTAAAAAAATTTAAATGCATCAAAATTTATCTCAAATATTTGATTTCTGCCAAACATGCCCTTTGTATTTCCCTTTCACTACTATGTTTTAAAAATAAATATCAAAACATGGTTTTTGAACCAAAAATAAAATATGAATTATGTAGTATAACTAAATAATAATTTTGATATAAATAAAGATACATTAATATTATGTATAAATTTCAAGTATACCTAAGGTTTCTTTAGAATTATTAGGTTGGTTGTGTTTAATCTATAAGCTCTCTGATATATTAATCTCAAGGGTAAATAGTGAAGATGGCCTAAATGGCATTAACTATAGAGATTTACACCATTACCTTAGACACATTATCATATCTCTAAGTTACATGGAGAGTAATTTTTTAGGGATAATAGTTTATTAGTGCACCATAAAATCAAATGACAGAGAGGCTTCTTATTGGAAACAATTAAAAATATTGGGTGTTTCCTATATACCTGAGATATGCCCAGTCAAAAATTCATATATAGTGTTATCTTATGATTTTAGTATTCAATAAATACCCATCACACCATGGATCAATTAAATTTTATAATCATTTTTCCCAGAATGACATCTTCTATGACTTTTACAACTATCAAAACATAGTCCTAAAGTATTTCTACTTAAAAAATGAATACATGTCAAAATAAATTATAATATCTAAAAAATAGTAGTGATTTATAAATATCAATATAAAATAAAATTTATTAATAATACAAAATATACATTCTTAAATAAAATAAGCCCAACCCAAAAAATATATTTTGACACAAATCTTGTTGATGCTAAAAATGTTAGACAAATGTTGAATATGTATCTTACATAGAAATTAAGTTTGTTTCAAATGACAAGATCTATACTTTGGTGGATTTTAGGTTAATAATATAAATTCTATTTTTTCATAATTACCAAGGAAGCATAAAATAATCATATAAACACCAAATCAACACTTGGTGTATAAGGATACTTTTTTATAGAATCCAAGAACTTTTATTTGTTAAATTTCTAGATCAAATGGTGAATTTTAAAATTTTACAAGCCCTTAGTATCACATTATACTCAATAATTTATTATAAAATAATATTCTTTAATGGAAAAGTGACAACATAAGATTTGGGTATTTGCATTCAGCCTCTAAAATTTGGACTTGAAACTCAATATATAGAAAAAGAAAGTTATTCATAACAAAAATTATACATCTTGTGGACAAAAAATAAGAATATTTATATGCTTAAAATAATTTCACTATAAGAGGTAAATATTTTATATAATTCATACCATATTAAAGTGGTTGAATGTATTCTATAATCATTGTAGTTACCATAAGACATACACCTATAATACATGCAATACTATAAATCAATGAAAGTGTTAAATAAAAATAATATGCAAATTTACCATAAGGAGCATGACTACCTCTTTAGATGAAAAAAGTTTAGTCTAAATTTATAGGATAATAATAAATCTCTTCCACATTGATTACATGAAACACTAGCTCTCTATGATCTTATATAGATAAAAAGAAGGCTAGGGATAGTGTTTTGGAGATTAGTTAAATTGAAGAACAATTATTCTTAAATATAAGACTTTATTATAAGTCAATTAAGTCAATTACTTAATGTATACTCTTCTCTAAAAATATTTTTCAATAATTGTACACCAATTATTGATTACCCATGATTATATTAAAATTAATATTACAAATACATATTAAACCATAAAACAATGTATGAATAATCAAATATACTAACATATATAGCTATGGAGTGAGTAAATTAAATATTTGACTTTAAAATTTCATGGGGTTCTAATATTAATTTTTTTTTAGATATCTTGTGCAACTTTGGAGTTAGTAAATTAGATATATTTTCTTAAGTAAAAGTTGTAAATATATTTATCTTGTTTTATAATTCCTTGAAGTTATGATATTGAATGATTTATAGGAATCATGTAAAACTCTAAAGTGAGAAAATGGAGGCATCAGAATGGGGGAATATTTTTTAGGAATCATGTATAATTTCAGAGTAATAAAATTTGATACTTTCTTCTATTAAAGTTGTAAAGAAAATATTATAATAGGAAGTGTAATTGAAAAAGTTTAAACACTCTTATGAATCATAGGAGATGTAACAAAATATCCTATGAATCATAGAATATATAATAAAGACTCATATGAGTCATTAAAGTTATAATAAATAATATTTTAATTCATAAGAGATGTAATACTCAAGCTTATGTGGAGTCTTTATAAGTAGTTGTGAAACTAAATTGTTATAAAAATAAATAGGTATAAATGAAAAGGAATATTACTTATGTGGATTGCATATAATATTTTTAAAAATAAATTATTATAAATAAAATGGAATGACTATTTATATATATAAGTTTGTTAGTTTTCTTAATTTTTAAGTTCTCTACATATATTTGTATTAATGAGATATGATTTTTTTATTTTAAAATATAATGGTTTTATAGATGGAAAAAATTGTAATGGTGGGTACTGCACTTTATATCGACCTAGAGGGTGATAGTTTCTTGGAAACATTTAGCTTAGTAGGTGTTAGGATCCCAAAAGATTGTAGTCTAGTAGACACTAAGTTCCCAAAAACATTTAGCCAAATAAACACAAGTTCCTAACAATAAAAATTTCTTAATAATTTTCATATTAGTAGGTGAAAATTCCTAAAAAATAAAATATTTCAACCTATCAAATGTTACTTCCAAAAACTTTCAACCTAGTAGGCACTAAGTTCCCCAAATATTTTAGTCTTATAAAGGTTAGCTTACCTAAATATTTTCTAAAATATTTAGCCAAGTTCTTTAAAATTTTCAATATAATAAGTCCTATGTTAACAAAATCATTTACACTAGTGCACACTATTAAAAAATACTAAAAACATTCATCTTAATAGGCACAATTTTCCAAAAAAGTTATAAAATAAGTTTCAAAAAGTATTTTAAAAGTATTAAACCAAGATCTTAAAAAAATTCAGCCTAGAGAAATTTAAGTACCCAAAAAAATTTCAAAAAAATTTATCTAAGTTCTCAAAAACTTTCATCTTAATAAATAATAATTGCTCAATTTTTTTTTTAAATATTTAGCTAAGTTCCCAAAAACTTTTAGCCCAAGTTCATGAAATATTTTCAAACATTTTCATCAAATTTCCAAAAAAAAATAGAATACGAATGCTAATTTTTAATAAATTTTCATCCTTCCAAAAAAAATTTAACCTAGCAAATGATAAGATCCCAAAAACTTTCAATCAAGTTCACAACAATTTCAGCTTAATGGTTACAAGGTTTTTAAAATTATTTAGCCTTGTGGGAATTAGGTATACAAGCTATGGAATCTATTTTGGCTTAAGTTTATAACAACATTTAACATATTAGGTGATAAGGTACCAAAATACTTCCATCTTTTTGGATGTTGACTCTAGGATCCCAAGTTTAAAAATAATAAATTCCCAAAAATGTTTAGCTTAGCAACTACTAATTTACCAAAAAAAATTCAAGCTTGCAAAAAGATGTTACATAATATTACTAGAGTATGATTTCATAGGTCATGGAGTATAATTTAATAAATATTATAATTATCAATAAAATCCAATTTCATAAATATTTAAATTTAATTAAATAATTTTTTTTAATTTAATTTTAATGATATTGGAATTTTTTTTTGTTAATAATAGAATTAATTATCATCAATATTTGAATTTGACTCCTTTAATATTAGAATCCATTTTTGTCGATATTAGAATTCATTTTAATCAATATTAGATTGCATTATGGACTAAAATATGTCCAAATTTCATGAAATGAAGGTTTTTATATATCATAAATACATTTGATATTTTTAAGGAAAATAAAATAAATAATATATTTCATGTGCATATCAGGGTAAATTTTAAGAGTGCTTATCATAATTACCCTTAAATTTCATTATAAAATCTATAGATATTTATTTATTAGTCATGGTGAACTTGTAGGTGTGTTGGCTAATTTATTATGTGTAAGACCATACTTTCTTAAACATGTAGGTTTTGGGGTAAAAGAAAAATGATAATGAAAAACTTCCTAAACTTAAATATGATCATATTTTTGGATTCCTTTCGAAGAGTTATTAAATTCCAAAAAAAATCATCTCAATTATTTTTTTATGCAAAAGTTATGGCCTTGGTAATTTTTCATTCAGTTGCATCACATATATAATTGACCAATTGCATATGCGATGCAACCAAATGAAAACTTCCTAAGGCCATAACTTTTGCATATGGACTCAGATTGAGATGATTTTTTTTTTTTGAAATTAAATAACTCTTCAATTTAGGAATCCAAATATGTAATCATAACTAGGTTTAGGTAAGCTTTGATATTTTTCCCTTTACCCCATAACCCATATATTTTAGTTCTTTAATGCCCATAGTGACTTCCCAAATTGTATCGATGTAATAAATCATATTTTGTGTGTGTGTGTGTGTGTGTGTGTGTGTGTGTGTGTGTGTGTGTGTGTGTGTGCGTGCGTGCGTGTGTGTGTGTGTATCTATATATATGTTATTTGAATCTAACCCTTACATTTTTAATTTTTTTATTTATAGTTAGTTAGGTCGCATTGGTCTACTTAGTCTTATTCTTTGTGTAAATTCTAGATCTAAAGTCAACTAGGTCAATGGGTCAACCCAATTTTGTTATTTATCTATATGTCTTTAATCCTAAAAAATAGGGTCAAGTTGGTCAACCCTATTTTTTTAAAACAAATTTCAATCTACAGACCCTTAAAACAAGGTCAAGCTAGTCAACCCTATTAATTTTGATTTATTCTCAAAAATTAAGGTCATGTTAGTTGACCTTGTTCATTTTATGAAAATTTCAACCTTCAGTCCTAGTCAACAAGATCATGTTTGTCGACCCTATTCATTTCCTATAGATATTTAATCTTTAGCTTTCATATTAAACCAAGTTGACTTGATTAACCTTGTCCAAATTCCTTCTAGCTATCTTGGTACTTCAATTTTATCAATTTGTTATTTTTTTTCAATATTCAAATTTTGATTCTGTTATTTCTAGTTTTTAAGTTCTTATAAAACTATATCACAAAATTAACTAAGTCAACATGATTGACTTAGTTATGTTTCTATTTTTCTTATCAAATAAATTAAGTCAACATGGCCAAACTTTTTTTTTGGGCCTATTTTTACAATAGACTATGTCAACTTGTGTCAACCTTGATCTATTATGTTTTCCCAACCAGATTAGCTTGGCTTACCTTATTTTATGTGTCTTATTTCTAGCAAAATCAATCAAATTCACTTTCATTTCTTAGTAATTAACCTCACATTTTCTTTAAAAACATTTTTATACATTTTATTTACTTTCAAAAATTACAAATTGGTTTTCACCACTTCATTATTGTCTTTCTCTTCACTTTATCTTGATTTCCTTAGAAACTATGTACCAATTTTTTAAAACTACTTAAATATTATCATGAAGGACTACACAATACTATATTTATTGTCATTGTCTATAATTTATATATATCATGGCATGAGGGGATTCCCCTAATGCTCATAACCATAGTATAGAGCTAAACATAGTATTTAGTTTCCATGTACCTCATTGTGTTTATGATATTCTTAGGATTTGACTTTGTATTGATTCTTACGAATCTAGCAACAAATTTACTCTTGTGGTACATTGATTAGTGGTAAGTACTGAGAAGTTACTTTTAGATTAACCTTAAAACTAGGTTTAGTGGACTATAAGAAAGGTCTAATCCTTCACAGTTAGCACTCTAAAATATTGGGTCATCACTATCTAATAGACAAGAACGTATCTTTGGGAGCCTAAAAATCAATCAATATTTTTTAGAGAATCTTCTTGATCTTATTTTTAGATAGCTAGTTACACAATCAGTTAGTTGTATACTTTCATTTATCAATGTGTTTTTCTTCTTTATTTTGTATTACAGACTATTTTGAACAACGTTGACATAATTATGTGATGTATGACTTAACTTGATCAACCAAAATCAACCTAGTTGATTATGTTTGGACTGACTAAGTCAACTAGGGTCAACTTAGTCTGTTATATTCTACTTATTTACCTTTATTTTCAAACAACATCTAGTTTTTAGTTAAAAAATAGATCCAACTAGGTTGACCAACTTGATGTAGTAATTTTTTAGTTTATTCTATTTTTATTATTTATCCAACTATGTAAATAAGCTCAACCCATTAGGTTTTCCAAACTAAAGTTTTTCTTTGTTGTCCAGCTAGGTCAACCAGCTTGACCTAGTAGGTTTTATAGACTACTATTTTTCTATTTATCTAGTTGGGTTAACCATCTCAACCTACTAATTTTTCTAGATAACTATTTTTCTTGTCTATCTAACTAGGTTGACCATCTTGACCCAGTTAGTTTTCCAAACTACTATTTTTCATGTCTATCTAACTAGGTTGACTAGCTTGACCCAGTAGGTTTTCTAGACTAATGTTTATACTTATCTATCTAACTAGTTTGACCAACTCAACCATTTAGGTTTCCAAACTTCTATTCTTCCTTTCTATCCAACTAGGTTGACCAATTAGACCCATTAGATTTTACATACTTCTCTATATACTTCTCTATCTAAATAAGTCATTCAATTCAACCCTATAGGTAGTCAACTATTTTTTATTTCTTATTTTCTCATGATTATCAAGTACCATCATGAAATCACCTATTATAATCTTCCTTGATAGTCTCAACCTATTTATAGTTTGCATAGGTGATTCTTACTTGCCTACTTTATCCACTTGAGAGGATAAGACCTCATGGTCCAAATACTCCCACCCATCAACTCAATCAAAGGACTGCAACATGAGACACTTCACTCAAAATTATGATCTAGATTATTATAACATGCATGGTACCATCTATAATGGTGTAAGGATGAAGATGGGGAGACCAAGTAAAGCCTACCCTTAAATCTTGTGTTACACAGATTCACAAATCTAATTTGACATAGTGATTTTGTTAAACAATTGATAAACATATGATAGAGATAAAAACACTTGTATTTATCATAGTGGAATTCAAAATCAATTATGCCATTATTGGTCTTATTAAAATATAATCATAGAGAAAAAAAATTAAACTCTACACATATAGGTCATACACATAGACACCTATCTTATAATAATAGTCTCACAATACACTCAAGCTAAGAAGAATCAATACAATATAGTTATCATTCTTTTTATAGATAGAACCTCCACAATAAAGTCATTTTACTTATATAGATGAGGATGGGTGACCTTTGAATTTATCCCCATGTCCCTTTGTCTTCCAAATAATTTTTAGTATCCATTTCGAGATTTTCATCTTTCAAACAACATAATGGAAGATTCAAAAACTTGTTTTAGCATATAAATGAGTTATAATCGGGTGTTTGAGTATGTAAAACAAAGTAAAATGAACATTTTTATCATTTTTTACCCTTTTGGGATTGTGGGAAACATTTCCACTATTTATGACTTAGTCAATATTTTTAAGATTTTTCATATAAGAAACAAACTTTGTTGGTTCTTTTCATTATCAATTCCCAAAAGAGATTAAAATGTTAATAAGTGCTTCTTGATCTAGTTGGGCTCTAAAATTATTCACACCACTCTGATCCTCAATGGTCAATAGAACTCTTACCTGGTTAGGATTTGCCACAGTGAGTATAACTATGAATAATGCATTATGAGATTCAAGACTTGGGTATAATTTATTTTATGGATATAATTATCAATTTTAATAAAAAAAACATAGAGGTTATGAATGAAATGTGCCACAACCTATTTGTGTTTTATCTTACCGATTACCACTGCATAGAAGTTTAATTCAAACCTAGACCAATTCAGACTTTAAATTCCTAATTATCACTATGGATTTATCATAGAGTTTTTCCATGACCTAGTTATGATTTTGCATATTGATTACAACTACTGGATTTCATTTAATACAAAAAAGACTCCATCAAGCCTAAGAATTTAATTAACAAGGTGAAAAACCAAACACAAATGCCAAGATTGGCTTACGGATTTCAACCCTTCACACATTACATTGAATGAAATACTTCTATTTTTCACCTAAGTTACAAACATGTTATGAAATAGAACATGATTATAATAGGCAAAGAGATAAGAAAAATCCTAGACTAAATCACAAAATAAGTCATTTTAACACAAGTAAACTCCTTTAAATTGTTAGTTGAACTAATCAAGGAAATGAATCTGAATACAACTACAACTTGTCAATCCTAAAAATGAAGAATTTTGGTCTTCAAGAGTATGAAGGAATAAATCAACTCAAAATATGAATATTTATCATTAAACTCCAAATAAATAACTTTTATTATTGGCAATGCGAGATTTCTCAGTACCTTGGATCTTGCATCAGACACCCAAATTTTGAAAATGTGATCTCAAGATCACATAGAAGGGATAAGTATCCAAGCTACTCTTTTGGTCATGAGTAAAATTGACCTTGTCATCCCCTTATAACATACCAATTAAATCAACTATTTTTTCTTCCTTTTCCTGTGATATTTTCAACTTCTACATGTTGGTTTCCAATGTGTTATCTTTTCATTTTTGATCTCTATCTCCTTGTGGTATTAGACTAACCACAATATATATCCTTTGTAGGACTACACCCATGATCATTCATCCTCCTCTTCCAAAGGATTAAATAGTTTTCATTAAAATAACTTATGATATGAAACCCACTCTTATCCATCCACCACCACCAAGATGTTTGATCATGCATCTCACTCTCCTATGTGGGATTGAACCCACCATATACTGACTAACACTTCATAAAGTCTAGTTGGCCTTATTAACACCTTGTCCCACTTGTTTTTGGATATTATACAACATCACATACCATATTTTTCATCTACTCACTCATCATTGTAGTCTCATCATGTACTCTCAATAAAATCATAACTTAATCAACATACACTTGGGAATCTAAATGATAGCCCACCAAATATAAAATCAATTCAGGGATAGTTCTTACCTTCTCATCCTTTTACGTAAATTAATTTCTCCATATCTACTATAACATTCACTTCTTCACATGTTATGTTTTTTATTCACATTAATAACTCCTATTTGGTAAACTTAAGAATCTTAGTCTCTATACCTGCAACATCAAGTTCTTCCACACACACTTAAGTTGATTTCAAATTTAGTTACACTCTCAAATCCATATCCCTACTACAATATTTCTCCATTTAGATCTTTAGATTCTAAAATATTTCAATTTCATTATGCTGACTCTCTATGACACTATTTAGTTTTTCTTGGGATAACTCTTCTTCCACACACCTCTACAAATGAACATTAACCTACACATATCCTTGAGAAAAAACTTGTTCCAATGATTTCTCACCCTATATTATCTCCGTATTAACTTTAAAACACTCTTATTAGGTTGTAATAACATCACCAACCAAATTTATAATAATTATTCCTATATCAATCTCTTGGTCAATTTATTGATTTTGCTTCTCAAATAAATGAACATGACGGACTACAACACTCTTAGTCCTTTTCTTACCTAATTTATCTATGGATGGACTTACACATTGATAAAACACATTAGGTAAAATAAGAGTTCCCATAATCCCATCATTAACTGATTCATCATGTGTCAAGGACATGCTTTACAACTCCTCTTCACTGCTAACATGTTTCTCATGAATTTCACTCTCAAAATTGACTACCAATAGACCATTATCAACAACTCTCATTGATATTTTATTCACTTTATTATCTTTTTTTTAGCTTCTACAATAGTAAAACCTTCATCCTATATTCTGTGTGTGCACTAAATTACATCACATCCATAATCAACGTTTATACCATTAAAACTTGAAACTCTTCTTGGTTTCATTATTCACTCACCTACAACTCTAAATGGATGAAATATTCACCCAAATACATTATTTCACACAAATAAAAATATTTCATTAATTGGTTGTCTCAACCCTACTACCATCCAAAATAAAATGAAAAGATCATTTCCATCATGAACCAGGGACAAATCGACATTTGACCACTCATAAGAATTCAAAATATTAATTTCTCATAATCACAAAATAGTTCTCCAACTTTTAGTGAAAATGGATCACCTTTACATCATCCATAATGTGTATTCCATAACCTATGGGTTGCTCACATATCTCATACAACTTCTTGTTTCAAAAATTAAAATTAAGATCTACATATATAAACCTCACTTGCTTATTGTCTTATAAGAAAAACTTCTCTTGAACACACCTTTGCACCTCCATGCTACTTCTAAAAGTAGTTTTTAATTTTTCACATTATATCTTCCCCTCCTTATTACCTCTCTTGTCAATATTATTCTTAACATCGCTCTCAATCCTCTTCATATGAAGCTTCCTCAATCATATTGATTGTAATTATGGGTGTACAAATTGATCTAACATCTTGAAAACCATATTTTCTCACTCATAACAACCACTTTCATATAGCCTTCACCCTCATGGGGTACATAAGATTCTCATTCCAAAATATAATTCAAGATTAGATATCTAACTCGTTAGATATTCTTGATTTTATTATTATCAAAACAAAGAAACATCACTAAGATATTTACTTGTCAACAAAATAAATAAACATCACTAAGATATTTACCTATTTTCTCCACCAAGACTTTAGCTAGTATCTTCTATCTACTGGCATCTTTTCATCCACTTTCTTGGCCTCTCTCCAAATAATTCAACTACTCTTGTAGGTATAAAAGCCCCACCATAAAATATTCTTCATCACCATCACATATAGCTAAAACAACATCACCTTATACAATCTTTCCCATCATGCCCAGTCTCTCCTAGAACACTTTCATCATCTCTAACAACACATCTATCTCACATGATCTTCTTTTGTGTGTCATCTCTCACCATGAATTAATAGGATCCTCTTTCATAACCTATAATGGACTCCAAATTGAGCATCTCATAAACTCCTTAGCACTTTTTTAAGACTCAACCACTTATGCAGGTTTCCCAATAACTTGTAGCTCTATTTAGACTTCTCTCTTATAGTTTAAACACACATTAAGGAGTTTTTGCCATAAACATAACTATAAGGACACAACATTGATCTGATACCCATTGGTATAATTATGAGGAGGGGAATAATAACTAAATACTACCCTTAAATCCCATGTTGTTGGGGTTCACAAATCTAAATTGACACAAAGGCATTCCATCAAACAATCGACAATCATATAATATAGATCAAAAAACTTATATTTATCATAAAATAATTCAAGTTTAGTTATACCACTATTTGTATTATTACAACATAAATATGGAGTAAAAAATAAAATATATACCTACAATTCATACACATAGACCTCTAACTTTTAATAGCAGTCTCACAATACACTCAAACCAAGAAAAATCAATACAATATAGTTTTGGTCCTTTTTCTATCCAAAATCTATAAAATAAAGTCATTTTGCTTATATGGATGAGTATGGTCAACCTCTGAAGTTATCCCTACATCCCTTTGTCTCCCAATGAGCTTTCATTATCCATCTCAAGTTTTTCATATTTTAAACAAAATAAGGGAAGAGTCAAAACTTGTTTTAGAATCTATAAGAGTTGTAGTTAGTTTTCGTTATGTAAAAAAAAAGGAAAATGAACGCTTTTGTCTTATGTCACCTTATCAAGATTTTAGGACACATTACCAATGTATAGGACTTTGTCATCTTTCTAAGGCTCTTAATACATTAAACAAACCCTGTTAGGTCTTTTCATTATTCATTTCCATAGAGATCAAAATGTTAATAAGTGATTTCTAATCTAGTCAAGATCTAAAATAATTCACACCACTTTGATCCTTAATTGTCAATATAACTCTTACCTAGTTGAGATTTTTCATAGTGAGTATAACTGTGGAAATACATTATGAGATTCAAGATTTAGATGGAATTTATTTCCCAAATAGCACTATCAATTTCCATCAAAACAACACAAATATCATGAATGAAACATTCTATAACCCATTTATGCTTTATTTTATTGATTACCACTACATATAAGTCTAATTCAATCCCAAACCAATTCAAACTTTTCATTCCTAATTAGCATTGTGGATGTCATCATATTATTTTTCCATTGCCTATTCATCCCTGTGTATACTGATTACACTATTGGCCTTTAATAAAGACATAAATGACTCCATCAAGACCAAAAATATGAATATCAAAGTGAACAACTTCCAATACCAACTCAAGGATTTCATCCCTTCAAATTACATTGAATGAAATAATTATGTCTCTCACCGAAGGCATGAACATGTTGTGAAATCCACATATATATTTGGGAAAATTAAACCTAATTATAATAGGTAATAATCTAATAAAAAACCTAGACTAAATCATAAAAAAAGTCCTAGCTAACACAAGCAAACTCCTTTGGATTGTTAGTTGACCCAATCAGGGAAATGAATCCATATATAACTACAAGTTGTTGAGTCTAAAAATGAATAATTTTGGTCTTTAAGAACACTAAAGATGAAACCAATTCAAAAGATAAATATTTTTCATCAACCTCCAAAGCAACCACAACTTCTATTTTTGATGATGTAAAATTACTCAGGACCTAGTTTGTTCATGCTTCATCCAAACATTCTTACTTTACCATCAGAGTAATTGATACTAACCTAGGAAATCCTCCCATAGGAAACCTTCATATATTTAATCATCCTATAGGTAAAATTCCCACCCCTAATTTTAGTAAAACTCCTCCTTCTATTCCAACCCCTATCGATAGCAATCAAAATCCACCCTTAGATACAACTCAAATTATTGCTCAAATGATTCAACAAATGAATGTTATGAAACAACTAAAAATTCCCAAATGCTCCAAATAAAAAATCATAATTTACAAATGAAAATTTAATCCCTTATTTTCATGTCTCAAAATAATCAAAAGTTTCTCCCTTATCCTCTCAATGGTGCGCTTGGGAATATCATCCCTCAACCTATCATGCATAACAAACTACTCAAACATATTCAAAATAAATAGTTAGTTCCATTTATTTTATCCATAGATATTGGAAACATATTTCCAAATATTAATTATGATGCAATTAAAGACCCTACTATCTTCCTTAAATCATTTGTTAATCCCTATAAGGAATGTGTCAAAAGAGAAAATTTGCCAAATCTACTACCCAAAAATCATAAAAGCCTTCTTCATTTCCCAATTCACAATAATCTAATGAATTTTTTTGTGTTATTGATGTTAATTATAATCAATATGATATCAATATTTGAATACAATTAAAGTTAATTATTGTCATAAACCTACTCAAAATACCCTATTACCAAACCTAAGAAACCATCTACTAAAGATAAACTTCTTAAATACAATACAACTTTTCATCCCTCATATTCAAAACTAACCACTAGTGATGATCCATCTCTACTATTGAAACCTTAGATACTTTCAAAAAGTACCCCATATAATCAACCTAAGTGTCATTTTCACTCTTATTCTAAACCTCACTAGAATTTATTAGATGAACTTAATTGTATGCCTTGTTAAATTCATCTAATGGAATTAGTAATAACTTATCATTATAATCACAAGTTCCTCATGAAACAACTATAATAAATAGAATAAAATTAATCTAAAATACCTATTGATGTTCCTCAACCTTCAAAAGTACATGTTATCGAAATAAATATTCTACCAAAGCCTCCATATAATTTCCTAAATATGATATGATAAATGATGAAATTCTATTTCAAGTTGATAAACCTCTTTTTATAAAAATTGGCATCAATAACACTCTAATTATAAAATCCTTAGTTCACAAAGGATTGAGTATCAATGTTATAGTCTTTGGTTAATTCAACAAATCATATATTCTAGATATAGTCTTAAACAAACCTGACCCATGTGTCATGTATTTGATAAAACTAATAAAAAATTAGATGGTTGCATTTGGCTCACTCTTACCATTAGACCCAATACAATCCACACTAAGCTCATGATTATTGATCTTCCCTTATCTTACAACATGATCTTAGGTTGTCCATTGAATCATCATAAGCAAGCTATGGCATCTTATATAATACAATGTATCAAATTCATACATAAGTGGAAACTTTAAAAACATAAATTTGATCCTAACCCTTGTAGCATCCAACTTATAAACACCAAACCTCAATATTGTATTTCCATTATTGTCATATTAATAGTCCTCATACTCCTAAATTTGTTAATATATATTCAAATTTAGATGATGATGAACCTAATGAATTATAAAACATTTTCAATACCACTCTATTACCTTCCTATATCACAGAATGGATCCCTCCTTATCTTATCCCATGAGATCAAGTGATTCCTTTAATAGATGATGTTGCCAACAATCTTCCCTCATGAAATGCATATGAAGCCTCATATACAGAGGATGATTTTACTTATAATGAATATGGGGTGGCCAAACTATTTCAATACCCTTCATCCATGTCCCCTCATACTTTTAGTAATATGGTCATCTCCATTACAAATGTTCATACTAAAATGGATACATGTGTTATATATCCATCTTATGATGATACTTACATTATGGTACAAGCTCAATCATGAGATTTATATGTCATGTATTATCAAAAGACACTAGAAAAAAAACATGACTTCTATAATGAAGTCCATGTCATTCACATATCCTTTGATAGTGAATCATAACTAGAAGGCTATGTACCACCTATAAATACACTATTGTTATATAGTCCATGGGTCTTCTAATAAATTAACTAATTGGATATCTTCCACCATATATTTTTTTATTATATATACTAGAACAATCTATTGCATTAGTATTTATTACCTCCAATATATGATATCAACCTAATGAATCATATACATATGATAAACAATTCACTCACCACTGATGATAGTGCTTCTCCCACTATCTTGATACTAGATTAAATTGAACAATATTTTACCTCTACTCTTAAAATAACCTTAGACACACAAGCCACATCTATTTAACAAATACATTCTGAGTTTGATAATCACAAAAATTAAATTATGGATCTTAAATTTGATGTTGAATATTATGGACCTTTACCCACACTCCTTATTAATGAAGATATTTTAGAACTAATCCATGCTTGTGAACTTCAACTCCCATACCAACATCATAAGTTTGGTCATTTCAAGAAAAAGATTCTTGTTTTAATAATTTTGTTGCTAGTGTTGATCCCTAAACACATCTTGTTTCCACTCTTCCTCCTACTCCATATCATTTCCAAGACATAAATGTTATGCTTATTGAGGAAAATATTTCAATTAATTATGGAATCACTACTATCCTTGATCTATTCTCATCTCTGAATAACTTCATCTTGTTGAAAATGATAATTTCAGTCTACATTTCAACAAATACCATGAAGCTTTTGAATTCTCATATGAATACATGCCTAGTATTTATCCTATCATTATAGTCTATAATATCATTACCTATCCTAATAAAAAACCCATGCATCAAAAGAAAATAAAAATTCCTCCTAATATCTTTACCTTATGTCATAAATATATCATCAACCTTTTAGATGCCAAATTCATTAATCTCATAAACTATTATGAATGGGTATCCAATATTATTTCTGTGTGAAAAAAAGTCACAATGGTTATTTTCATCTGTGTATACTTACAAAATCTTAACTTAGTATATCCCAAAGTTAATTTTCCTTTACCATCAATCGATACCATTGTTTATTCTCCCATCAAATATAAAATGTTATCTCTCATGGATGATTTCTTAGGATATAATAAAATCTGCATCACACCTAAGGATTCATATAAAATCACATTTACCATTGAATGGGAGAACCTATTGTTATGTTAAAATTCCATTTAGTCTCAAAAATGTTGGTACCACTTATTAAGATGTAATGGCCCATATATTTCATGATCTCATTCATAAAATAGTCAAAAATTATGTAGATTATCTTATCTCTAAATCCAAGCATCATGAAAATCATATTGATAATATTTCTATCATTTTTATCTTCTCATCAAATATAAAGTTAGACTTAACCCTTATAAATGTGTTTTTGGTGTCACCTCAAGAAAAATTTTATGATTCTTAGTTTATTCATACAAGATTAGTGTAGGTCCTACTTTAATAAATTATAAAATATTAACATGATTATTCTTCATTCCATCCCATATATATGAACATACCTTGGTAAACTTGGGGAGATATGATGATTCATTCATGAGATGGCTTACCATATTTATTCAGTTAACTCCCTTCTCAAGAAAGTTATAGCTTTGGAATAGATTGAATCATGTAAAAAATCATTCAAAAACATGAAATAATCATTACTACATCCTGCCACTCTTTGACCACCTTTCAATGATCATCTTCTCATCTTGTACACTTATTCTACCCCCATATCAATTGGGGTAATGCTTGCCCAACAAGATGAAACAAGTCATGAATATGCCATATATTATATGAGTCATGTTTTTATAGACTATGAAACATGTTATACCAAATTTTATTATGATTGTCTCACTATTTATTTCACAGTTGAAAAACATCAACATTACATGCCTTAGAAAACCACTTATCTCATCATCAATTTTGACCCTCTTTGTCATTTTATCTCCAAAGATTTCTTACCTAGAGATAGAATTGTAAAATGGATGGTTCTCTTGATGGAATTAAATTTAATAATTTTTATGCAAATATTAGTTAAATTTCAAGTGATTTCCAATCAACTTGTTGCCACCCCTATACCAAACACTGCTCACCTTCAAGATACTCTTCCTAATGAAGCAATCCATTACATTGAAAGTCTTAATCAAGCTACTAAAATATTATTTTCACAATTTTACAACTGACCTCAAATCAAATAACCTTGACAAACTAGATGTTTAAATTTCCAAACCAAAATCTAAAGTCATCATCGAAGGATTCCCTGATGTTATAATTTATTTTCATGAATATACTTGGAAACTTTTTTTTATGGGGCTAAATGTTTCAAAGGAGTTGGGTTAGGATGTGTATTAGCTAATCCTCATGGAAAAATCATAACTCTTTTTTAACTAAAATTTTATGTTACTAATAACATGGTTGAATATAAATCTCTCATTTTAGGCATGTAATCCATAATTTGTTTAGATATCCCTTACCTACATACTTTAGGTGACTTAAAACTCATTTTTCACCAAGTAAATTATGATTATTAATGAAAAAGTGAAAATATTATCACATATAATCTAATTCCCACAACTCTTTCTAAATAATCTAAATCCTTTACCATAGAACCAATTCCATGATAGCATAATACTATATTTGATTTACTTGCTTCTTTTGCTTCCCTTTTTTACCCTCATTAAACTCTTCATGATTCAAAATTTCTCATCAACATATGCAAACCACCTTATTCAATACCAATAAGACATTATTACATTATATGGAATATTGAGGTTGTCACTATTTGCCAAATCCCATGGTAGAAGAATATCATTCAATTTATTAAGCACCATACTTATCCTTCTAGTACCAACTCTCATGAAAATACTCAAATTCATAAACAAGCTTGAAAATATGTCTTTCTATATGACATCCTATATTACCATAATGTCAAAGGTACCTTTCTATTTTGTGTTACTCAAGATGAGGTTGATGCTCTTCTATAATGAGCACATGGGGATATTTGTTGTGGTCACTATAGTTGACATGTTACCACCTGTATATTCTTTTACATGGGATACTTTGTCCCATTATTGAAAAATATGCTATCACATTCACTAAAAAATGTAATCCATTCTAATTACATGATTATATCATTCACTCTCCTCTAACTGAGCTTTAAATATTATAATCCCATTGGCCTTTTTCTATGTGGGGATTAAATATCAGTGATAGTTTACCTTGTTCTCAAGATGGTCATGTCTTGATCATCACAACCACTGAATATTTCACTATGTGGGTTGAAGCTATTCTCCTTGTTAATGTTATAGGTATCACTATATCAAATGCATACTTAATAAAATCATCTATCACTTTGCTCACACCATTATTTTCAATAAATATGGGACATAAGGATATAAAATAATTATGTGCTAAATTTAAAATCAAGCACAAATTATTCACACTTTATCATCCTTAATGAAATATCCAAGAGAGGCCACTATAAAAATCCTTAATAAAATATTTCGAAATATAATTCAATATTCTCGTTCTAATTGTCACCTCAAGCTTAACCCTACACTTTGAGCCTATCGCACTAGAATTTGTACTATTACTGCGACAACAACATTTTTCAATAGTATTCAAATTTGAATATGTCTTACCTTTAGAATTTTAGCTACCTTCCTTAATCATTTATCTTCATATAATTATTCCTGATGAAGAACTTTGTGAAGCCAGTCTCCATAATTTAGACCTCATTAATGAGCATGATATGGGTGCTTTGTAACATAACCACCAATATAAAGTTTGAATTATTAAACAACAAAACAAAAATGTCAAATTTTGTACCTTCAATATTGGTGATTTAGTCATTAAATGAGATTATACCCATAAAAAAGATGGTAATTATGCCCAAAAATGGTGGGGCTCTTACCTCATTAAAAACATTAATGGTCCAAGTACCTATAGACTACAAATTAATGAAGGACCTATTTTCATAGAACCAACTAATGCTCAATTTTTAAATAAATATTTTGCTTAAATTTACAATATTATTTTAATCTTGCACATCTTTCATATATTTCCATACAATATGGTGTTAACACTTATTTTAGGATTTCCAAAATTCCTTAAGGGGCATCATTACATCAATTTTAGTATCCTTAGTTCCTATCATTAATACTTTGGTCTATCCACATTCCTTTACATATATATTTTAGTCATGATTTTGAATAATAACACCTTGGATAGGACCCATCCCTCCTTGTGCATATTTTCCTATTTATCTTTCATTTCACCAGTCCACCTTCAAGTCTATTTCAAGTCTTTAGCTTCTTGATTTAAAAAAAAAATTACTTTTTATAAGTCTTTAGTTTTCCATTTGTGAATTACAATTTAATACTTGTATAGGAATATAACTTCATCACAAAATACCCTTATTTATTATAAACACCCTTAAATTTTACAACTATTTAGTTTTCCTTTTGTGCGTTTCACTATAAGACTTTGGATAGGACTATGCCTTCCTAAAAAATATTCATTTTATAAATTGATTTTTTTTATGTCTTTCATGAAAAATAAGGAAAAAAACTAAGAGTTGTATCTTCATACTCCTAAAATTTAGTCATATTATTTTATTGTAACAAATCTAAATTAACTATTCTCATATCCCTAATCACATACACTATTCTCTATGATGATGTTTCATACTTACATGTCATTAAACCTTGTCAAAATTACACATTTTTGTAACTGAGATACCTCAATTATTTTGTATTTACTTTCATCTTTTCCCATATTCCATCTTACTATGGACACACTAAATTTGGTTTTGATATAACACTGTTATATAATGTGCAATTCTAGGAGTCTTAAACACCATCCTCTCTAAGTTATTTTCACTAAACACCAAATGTTATTTTTTTAATGATAGTCATTTTTAACACCCATGTTTGGTTCTTCCAAATATATATGGAGGAGGAATAGAGAAACACCCTAAAAAAATAAAATCCAAATCATTAAAGTAAACGGCAATGATCAAAAGGGGAAAAAAAAATAATTCAAAACCACACGATAGACATGATTATTTATAGGCACATCTCATATCATTTTTGAATATAAAACTCCATAGTTGGCCACATAATAGAGAAAATGTCTATTAGGGTGTGATAGGCCATTAAAATAGGATAATAGGTCTCATACTTTCATTAATGTGTGTGTGTGTGTGTGTGTGTGTGTGTGTGTGTGTGTGTGTGTGTGTGTGTGTGTGTGTGTGTGTGTGTGTGTCCACCTACTTTATCACATAAATACCTAATATTAATAGTATACCAAAAACTCTATAACAGGTCCTAAGGAATGAGGAATACATTGTGAGAAGGTATGTCCCTTTTAATTTTCCTATATATATAATATTTATGGGATGATATTTATAATTCATTTATTAACCCAAATTTATGTGGATAGGATGCATTCTCTAGAGTCCTTAATGTTAAAAATATATTTTCATTGCCAATTTGAGTTGAGTGTATTATTTATGGTAAATAATATATTTTAAACTACGTGATACCTTCATTTCCCCCATAACCCATTTTATATCCCCCTTCATAGGAGAGTTTTTATCTAAATACTTTCACAATATCTATATCTCCCCTTCTTCATCTCTTTCAAACATGTTGTAATTTGATTCTTTTAGTTCATCTATCATTAGAATAGAATATGCACTTTCAGTTGATATGATATAATTTCTTAATCATTGTTTATCCTTCTCAGATTTCTCTTGTTTATGTCTAGGACTTTGAGTTTTAATTTTCACATTTTTATGATACATTTCTTTTAAATTGCTTTCATTTATTTTTCCATTGTTGATTATAGATTGGTACTTCTCCTTCATCAATTATCAATGTTGTTTATTCATGTTGTTTTTCCATATTTATCTAAGTATGGATTGTTACTTATCATAAATTTATGTTGGTCCCATTATATCAATTTCATGTATCATTAGATTCATCTAGATCATTACTTCTCTTATTCATTATGTGTTTGTTGGGTCTTTTAGTCATTTAGTAGCCTTGAATTTTACATTACCCAATTTACACTCATTTTAATCATTTTATTTGGTATTTTGGTCTTATATTATCCTTTATCATCCCATATTACCAATTTTCTTAGTGACTCATTCAGTTATGAAATTTTCCATTTCCTTTGATTTTTCCTATGATTGCTTCTTTTTCTATTTATCCTTGAATACTTAGGTTTTATCCAAAGCATATAATGTGCCATCCATGATAATTAATACAAATAAATTATACAACCATTCAATAATAAAGGTAAGTCAATGTATGTATATGGTACTTTCAATTATTTTTCAAAAAAAAAAAATTATTATCATTTACTTTTTATATTTTACTATAATTTGTTAGTTCAGTTAGTGTTTTTCTATGTTCTCTATCAAAGAACCATTTATGTTACACTCACATTCCACGTGATGACCTTTGAATTGGGCATATGTATACACACAACATTTTTAGACTCTATCATTTACTAACTTTTATTTCTTGCAAGAACATATCAAGTTTAAATCTCTCTAAGTGCATGCCTTAAAGGGTGCATCAAGAAAAGGGTGGGCAGACCATTAGTGCTTTGTAATATTTTTGGTTAACTCTATCATACATAAACCCATTAAAAATCCCTTTTATCAAAATTCCCAATCAAATAAACCCAACTTATCCAAATCCTAAGCAATCACCTTTCAAAATGGCCCCTAACTAAGTAAATGCCTAGTTTTCTTGCCAAGTCAACCTGGTCAACCTTGTTGTGAAAGTTTTACCACACATTATGGAACTAAGTCAAATTGGTTGACCTAATTCAAGGCTTAATGGTAATTTTTTCCAAATCAGGGTCATGCAGGCCAAACTTGTCATATAAAATTTTGAAAGGGTTAATACTTGTCCATTACTATAAATGTGACCTTCATTTCAATCCAATATAGAAGAACATTCATATTTACATTATTACAACTCACAATTCTATTACATCTACATTTTAAGGATATATTGCTTAGGATTTGCCTTGGAGGGAAGATAGCTTATCATTTGGGAAGAATTAGATGCAAATTAAGAGTCTTTTATATTAGATCTTATTTTTATACTGTGATTCTTACAAATCCAAAACAATCACTTGAAAAGTACCATTGGCCTAGGAAGAGATTGAGACTCAACATGTTAGCTTAAAAATAAGTATCTCTAACTATTTATACTTCATTTGATAGATAAATATTACATAAAGTAATAGGTTTTAAATGTAAAAATCCTTATAAATATCATGTAAATTAATAGGTTTTAAATATATAACTCCTTATATTACCTTTATACTTATACTTAGTATATTTATAAGGTTTTCTTTATTGATCGTATTCTAGATTATACGATCTAGGCCCCCATTTGTCTACCACAATCTCATATTTGTTTTGTTTATTTCAAACCATCCACCTTTGTTTTATATGATTTGATAACATTAGATTAGTTTTCATTTCATGTATTAAAACTTATCAAGGTATTGCATAGCATTATTTTCCTGGAGACATTGGAACCTTCTCTTTTAGTATTATGTGATAATTTTTCCCTTAGTTAGGTTTAACATATCCAATTTGGTTATGATCCTAATATAAAAAGTATTGTGATGGATATTAGTTGATAACCTTCTTTGAGCTTGGATTTAATAAGTAGGATAAGTTCTAGATCTATCTTAATTTTTTGCATATAATATCCACCAGTTGTATTGATAGTGTTCTATAAACATCCTTGCCACACTAAAAATTTCAACTCAAGTATCAAGGTACCTTCATTTGACCTCCATCCCAAAAAGTGTGGATATTTTGTTATTCTATTAGGATTACCGTTTATTTAAGATAATTTATTTTATCTTAAGTTCCTTTTTGTGTGCAAGGAATTTTTATTTATAACAATTATTAATTCACATAAATATGGATTTCATGAGGTGTCACTCACCTCTTTATGATCCTTTAGGATTCGGTAATTACTTGCATGAATAAATCTTTCCTCCATGTGACATATACCTCCCTTTGCTTTATAAGGGACTAGGACACAAATGGCACACACATAGGAGGATTATAAGTAATAATGGAATTCCTTGTAACTCTCATTCTCTTCCTCTTACTCTATAAAATATTCATTCCTCTCCTCATTTCCTCACTATAATCTCATAGCTCTCTCTCTCTTCTCTTCTTATGCTCTTTATTCAATATTGTACTTGTTAATATTATGTTAGCAAGCCTTCTAATAAGATCACGTAGGTTTTTATCTAATATGTTTGGTTTTCTACTTTAAAATTATTGTCTCATTTGTGCTTTATACCTTGAGAGGTAACTTTGCTTTGTGTTTTCTTTTGTTTTATGCACTTTCATTTGTCATTGATAAATGTTCTTAGGAAAAATCCTTCATGGTATTATATATGAGTTCATCTTATTGACATTTTTTTAGAAGTGTGAAATTTTTTTGAGAGATTTTCATATTTATTTTGCAAGGGCTCTACCCTTTCTCTCCATTCAAATCCATTTTCATCGAATTTTTGTTTTATTTGAGTTTATTTTTCTCTCTAACTAGTTATTTTAGGTTACTCCCAAGGAGCCTTTTTCAACTTTTCTCTTGGTTTTGAGAGGCCCTTTAAATAGTTCTTTTTTTAAGCTCATACAAGAAAAAAAATAAGAATTCAAATTTAATCTCTATTCTTATTTTTTTAAATATATCTATACTAGTTATTTTTTTTAGTTTAGGACACACACACACACACACACACACACACACACACACACACACACACACACACACACACACACACACACACACACACACACACACACACACACACACACACACACACACACACACACACACACACACACACACACACACACACACACACACACACACACACACACACACACACACATTTGTGTGTTCCTTTTTAAAATTATTTACTATCTCAATTTTTTTCATTTTTGAGCAATTTTATATTGATCAGTATTAAATCTTTATATTAAGCTCTTTTTTAAAATTTTGAGTTATTTTCTATTCTAAGATTTAAATGGATTTAATATCTTGTTTCCATCTCTCTTATTTGAGTTCTTAGTAGATATACATTTCATTTTTTTCTCTTTACATTGCTACACTATTGCATTTCTACATTGTCCCATTATCACACTACCATTGCATGAAGTTACCAGGTACATTTCATGATTCTTTATCTATTAAGTTATGAAAAAAATCAAATTGTCATTTTATTCAAGCATATTATTTATTTAATCAATTCCAAAAAAAAAACAACTGAAGTGATTTTTTATATATGCATTTATATGTTTATAATATCACTTTAATTTTTTTATTTTTTTAAATTTATTAGTTGTAATTTTTTTAAGTCTTTAATATTTTTTAAATTTATTTAAAAATGAAACAATTTATTTAATTTTTATTAGAAGTTATGAGTATTTATTCCTTTTTTAATTTAAAAAAGGTTCAAATTATTGTATATTAATATTATGGGTGTTGGGTGGGAGTAGAGAAGTGGTGGAAATTTTGAACAAGAGCAATGGGTGAGAGATGGGGGATCCACAACCTAATCATCCAGTCCTACCAATAAAAGATCAAAAAAATAATTCATTATGGGAGGCACTTATCTCATCAAAAGATTCAAATAAGATGGAGTCATCAGACAAGGAGTACAGTTGGGTTCCATAGAGTCCCATTCCCTCTCCCAAAAAATTTAAGTAGTAGGCCTTTTGGGTTGATTTGGTCATAGGTAAACGTCATCAATTTGTTCCTTTTAATTCTCTTATTTTTCTCTCAAGGGAGTGTAATTAGGTAATTATATAGGTTCTATATGGAATTATCAAAAACATCAATTCCTCTCCTTCTAACTCTATTTTGGTAAAACTCAATGACTTCTACCCTACTATCGACTCTTTCTAGAAATGGGCTAATCTTAAATGGAAACCCAAAGGTTAGATTGAAATTATTGATATACATAGGAAATTTTTCTTGATCAACTTATCTCATCCTAAAGACACTCTTAAGACTCTCATGTGTGGTCCATGGTTCATAGGAAAATCAATAGTCTACATTCATAAATGGAAGGCAGGCCTTAATCTCAAATATTCAGTTTTGAAAGACATTTTGGTTTGGATCAACCTTCCTAAAATCCCACTAGAATTTTGGGGTTTGAAAGTTATTTTTGGTATTTCTAAGGCCTTAGGGTAGTCCATATCCATAAACCTAGTAACACATTTTATAAGGCATCTTCTGGTAGCTAGGGTTTTTGTCTTCATTCTAGTAGACAAACCTTTGATCCCCTCCATCAAAATTAAATCCAAGTATGGCACTTGGATATAAAAAATCATTTTTGATAGATCCTCAGATATTTTTTAGGCCTGTAACATCCTAATCCACTCCTCTAAATCCTTCCCTCAAATTAATAAGCTTCATGTTCCTCCCTCCCCATCATGGGTTAGGAAATCTTCTTCCCAGGCTCCCTCCTCTCCTCCCCCTAATCCCTACCTCCCACTTTACCCCCTTAAATCCCCCCTTTCCCCCTCCTCTCAAGTTCTCCTCCCCTCCCCCCACTTCCCTCTCCCATTCTCTCCTCTTCCCCAAACCATCACCCCACCCCTTTTCCCCTCCCACCTCCTCCCCCTCCTCTCATTTTCCTCCCACATCCCCTCAATGCCCTCCTCCCCTCCTCCCCCACCTTCCCCCTTTTCCCTACCTTCCCCCCTTGGTCCCTCCCCTTCTACTTCTTCCCCCAAATTATCCTTATCCCTTTTAAGCATTGATAAAAAATTAGCTTCATGATCCCCCTCTACTCTTAAGATCCTTAGTCCTCCCCACATTTCTTAGCCTCTATCTCCCCCTCACTTCCCCTTACCTCACCCAATCTAGCTCCTACTCCCTTACTATAAGACCTATTATCTAAGACCATTTTTTCTTCTTTAGTGGGCTTCCCTCTCCCTTAATGCCCACCACTGGCCTCTCCCCCTTCAATCTCTTCCTGCCACTTGCCTAGTGTTTCATCCTTATTAGATGTCGACCTAGTCCTATAGGAGATTCCTATCAAATCTTCACCATCTTTTTCTAGATTTGAACCCAAATGTCTCAACTTAATATAAGGTCAAAGCTCCTCACTTTCTATTAGAGAAATTGAGGTTTTAGTTTAGGATGAGGACAAGTGGGAAAAAGTCCATAATAAAAAGGGGAGGAAGAAAGAGGAAGTTGGGTGCGAACAAAAATCAAAAAGTAGACCCTCTTCCCAGAGCTCTCAACATGAGGAAATAAATAGACATGTGGAAAATGGCACACAAATAACCATCTATCAGTACCACAATATTAAAAGATGAGAGTCCTCTCCTATAACATAAGGGGTCTAAATAACCCTGTTAAACAGAGACTAGATAGAAACCTTGTTTTGAAACACAAGTTATATTTTTTCTTGTTGTAAGAAACCAAGATGTCTATAGATAAACTTTTCAAGATCAAGTCAAAGATTTGGGGTAACTCATTTTGTAGTTGTAATAGTGCTAGAGGAGTGTCAAGTGGCCTAGTAGTTTTTTTGGATCCTATTGTCATGAAAGGAGATCACCTCCTTACCAAAGATAATCATATTTCTATTTATTTCTCTGATTCTCAAGATAAGAATTCTTGGATCTTTACAAATGTCTATGCCCCAAATTCTAAAACTAAAAATAAGAAGTTATGGGATAATCTGATTGAGATCAAGAACCAATTTAATAATTTTAATTAGGTGGTTTTTAGAGACTTCAACTCTCCTCTATTACCAAGGGAAAGGGAGGGGGGGGTCAATCACTAATATGATAGTATGGCTGATTTACATGATTTCATAACCAATGTTAATTTGCATGATGTGGAACTCAAAGGTAATAAATACACTTGGTCAAACATAAGGCTAGGTGATAATCATATCCAAGTAAGACTAGATAGATTCCTAATTCCTTTAAATTGATCCATTCTTTTTCCTCTCTCCTCTTGTCTCTTCTTAGGATTGGATCTTACCACAATCCTCTAGTGTTCCAAAGTGACAAGGTCTCTAAATCCAAGGCCACTCCATTCAAATTTGAAAAAAATGTGTATTTTTAACCATACTCTAGAGGATTGCATCAAGGAATGGTGGAATATATATATTCAAGGTTTGGCCATGTTCATCTTTGATATGAAATTGAGACATGTTAAAAACATGCTTAAACTCTAGAATAAGGATGTCTTTAGAAATATCTTTATCCAAAAAAACTTTATTGAAGAATAAATTCAAAAAAATTAATTTTAATTCTTAGATGTAGGCTACTCTACTGACCTTCACCTAAAGGAGAAGGAACTCCTTAGCAAATTCCATAATCTATAGGATAAAAAAGAAATGTATTAGAGGTAAAAATCTAGAAATCTTTGACTTAAAGAAGGGGATAGAAACACAAAATTATTTCACACATCCACTTCCAAAAACTAACAAAGGAATATTATTATGGAGATCCAAGGAGAGGATGGAACTTGGCTCAAAAAGGAGGAAGACATTGTTCACCACATGGTAAACTACTTAAAATCCTTACTTTCCCACTCCCCCTCTCTAGACACTAGCCTTGAAGACCAAATTATCAACCTATTTAGCAAAGTTATTATGTAGGAAGATAATTATTCCATCCTTAAACCCCCTTTGAAAGAAGAGATTAGGGTAATGTCTTCTCTTTATAAGGGGATAAATCCCCTAGGACTGATGGCTTCCCTCCTTTCTTTTTCTAGGTCTTTTGGTAAATTATTAGTCATGAGGTTGGTTTGGTGGTAACTAAATTCTTCAATGTAGCAACCTTGCTCCAAGATTTCAATAACACCTTTTTGGTCCTCATTCCTAAGAAATAGGTGCATCTAAGGTATCAAACTTCAAACCTATCATCTTGTGCTATAATTTTTACAAAATATGTACCAAAGATCTTTGCCTTAAAATTCAACTCCTGCTTGATAAAATAATAGCTGAGTAGCAAGGTGCCTTTATGTTTGGCAAACAATTTTTTGATGGGATAATTACTATTCATGAAACCATACACTTAGTTTCCTAGTTAGACCGGCAAGGAATATTCCTAAAGCTAGATATGAACAAATCCTAGATTGGGTTTCTTAGCCTTTCCTTGATAAAATCTTTGAAAAAAATGGCTTTAATCTCTAGGTCAAAAAATTAATAGCCACCTGCATCCACAAGCCACTATTCTTGGTCTTAATAAATGGGGTGCTTAGGGGTTTGTTTTCAACTAAAAGAAGCTTAAGATAAGGGGACCCACTATCCCCTTACCTTTTCATTGTTTTGGTAGATGCTTCAAGTCACCTTATTTATATAGCCAAGACATCTAATATCATCAAGAGAATCATTTGTGCCCCTAACATTAGTCCTGTCACTCATCAACAATTCACTAATGGCATGATTATGATGGGGGAGGCTTCAATTTTAGAAGCTAGATGCTTCAAGAAGATTCTTGAGGTATTCAAAGGGGTATCCAAATAGAATGTTAATCTCAATAAGACCTCCATCTTTTCCATTAATACTTTGTTGCCTCTTCTAATTAAAATTTCCAAGATCCTAGGTTGTATCATAAAAAATATACCATCAACTTACCTAGGCATTCCTCTATTTGATGGCTTGATGAAATCTGAATTTTGGAATCCCCTCATCGATAGGATCTAGAAAAATTTGGAAAGATGGAAAGGGAATATTTTAACACAAGCTATAAAAGTTCAAATCCTAAAGAATTCCCTTCAAAGTATACCTATTTATTTCATGTCCCTCTTTGCCATTCTGAATAACATCACTAATAAATTGGAATGCATTCTAAAAACCTTCTTTTAGAGTGGTATTGAAGACAGATTTAGATTTTTGCTTATCTCCTAGAACCAAGCTTGTCATTGAATATCTAGAGGAGGCCTATGATTGAGAAGTGTCAAAACCATGAACCAAGCTCTCCTGGCGAAGCAAGGCTAGAGAGTGTTTAAGGAAGAAAACTAGTGGACTAAAATCATTAGGGCCAAATATCTTCTCTCAAAGGAAGGTTATTGATTTTTATCAGAACCTAGCCCTGACAATGGTTCTAATTTCTAGAAAGCACTGTAGGTGGGAAAATATATTATTTAAAAAGGTCTCAAATGCAATGTTTATAGAGGAAATTTAGTTGAATTTTAGAGTGACCCATATATCTTGACCCCTTTGGAATCCACTTTTCAAAACCCAGATTTGATCTCCTTTTTCAAGAATAATTATGGCCTCAAGGTTATGGACTATTGGGAAACTAGAAATGGGAAAAAGTGTTGGTAAACCCTAGATAAAATTGGTTTAGACTAGTAACAATTCCACTTGCTCCAAGATCTGAATGAATCCATTTAACATATTCATATTAGTCGCTTCCCTAGGGATGACAAACTTGTTTGGAAACATGATACCAGTAGGATTTACTCAATGAAATAAAGATTCTTATCTCTTTGAAACTTGGAGGAGGATGATTTCAATTAGAAATATCCTTGGATTAAGAACCTCATACCCAAATTCAATGTTTTCTATTGACTAGCAGCATAGAATAAGATCTTAATAGTGGACAATCTGATTAAAAGAGGACTAACCATCTCCAACATATTCTCTCTTTGCAATAGGAAGTAGATTATATATAAAATTTATTCTTTTTACATCCTTTTGTGTTAGCTATATTTTAGAACTTCTTCAGTGATTTCAACATTTCATGGGTTTTTCCAGGATCTATCCTAGACTTCATCACCTAATGGAAAACCCCTGAGGAGGAACCTTCACTAACTTGCTAGTGGAACTTGGCCCTACCTCACATTTTATGAGGCATTTGGAAAGCTAGGAATTCATGCATCTTTGATAGTCATCAGCCTCATCTTGATTCCACCTTCAAAAATATCAAGGCTTTAATGTAGGAAAATTGGTCAATCTCAGCCTTTTTATTTGACCAACTAAGCTCTCCACTCATTTCAAGTATCATGAATCAAATTTAATTCTTAAAAATGTCTTGGATAAAGGTGTGGACATATCCCTTATCCAGTGGTCTCACCCTATTCCCTAGTGGATCAAATTAAACTTTGATGAGGCAGCAAAGGGGAATCCTAGCCCAGCTGGAGCTGGTGATTTAATCAGGGATTCTTTAAGTAATATCAAAGTGGATTATGTAGGGACCCTAGGGATTAAAAATAATCATTTGTATAAATATTATATGGTATTGTGGGTATTAAAGAGGTAATTAATCTAGGGTTTCAATTTATACACATAGAATGGGATTCGATGAACATCATGAATTGTCGTAAAGGACTCTCCCCACCTTCTTGGAACATTTTGGAACCATCAATGATGCAAAATTGTTACTAAACCATTTAAAAGGAGTTATCATCAAGCATGTATATAAATAAGGCAATAGGGGAGCCAATTACTTAATGAACATCAGGGTCTTTAGAAGTGATTCCATCACCTAGCATGTTGGAGAATTTCTAGATGACATCATCCAAATTGTCAATAATGAAAAAGGACACATCACACAAAGGAATGATGTTTATAATAATGATGCTAAGATCATGGGTTAAGTGAAAATATTTTCACATGTGTAAAGATCTAATTTCCAAGGCTTTACATAAGTGGTAACCATCATGCTCTCAAACCACGTTCATGTCTAGTTCTAATTCCATCTATTGTTATCTTCCTTCTCTGTAAGGCACTATTCAAGCCACTTACAAAGGTAAAACTCAAACAAAAAAATAAAATGGGAAGGGATAGAGATCACTTCAAACTAATTTCATATCCTGATATCAAAAAGACTGATCATGTCTGGCAAAAAATGGTCAAAGGGGGGCTGGCCCGTTTCATGGAATGCCTGGTGGACCATGATAATTCACTCTCCAAGGGTTTTTCTTGAGTTTAAAATAATTATGAGGTGAGAATGCATGGATTGAATATTTATATAATATAATAACTGATAGGAGAGACCACTAGGATGGAATGCCATGAAGTAAAAACATTCAAAGACAAGCACTGCAAGGAGGAGATCATGTAGATTTTATTCAAAAAAGAAAAGGAAAAGTATAGGACAAAACCCTAATCCAACAAAGGCTTCATGATTCTTGACCTATCAAATAAATGACTAGAGGTATGTCTCTAAATCACATGATATATCACATTGGAAGGAAAACATATTATTCTCTATTCACATCATTTCCTGCTCTTGAATCATTTCAAGGGTCATTTTATTAGTATCCCATTTTTTGATTACAATCATTTGAGGTGTCTATATTGAACTTCAAGAATAATTTGACTATGGATTTAATTCACTGGGGCCTCATATTTATTTTGGTCAAACAGGAGGAACCAGTCTAATCTAAGATCATCTTTGAGGCTATTGACATCAACACAAGGAGGAGTTGATGGAGGAGGGAGTTAATGCCTCTTAACCTAAACCTAAAGAGGAAATTAGGGGAATTATTTGGGGGAATCAAACACCTATGTACATAAAAAACATAAAATTAATTTGGGAAGCCCTTCCTATACCTCTAGAGGTAAAGTCATGTTGGGGGTTGATGTTAACAAGGGTGTTGAGGAATCCCTCCAAAAACTCTACACTAAAATCAAAATCTGGAATCTCTTATGTAGAGGAATTTGAGAGGCTTAGTAATTTTTTTATATGTTAACAAAAAAAATTAACAATGGCAAGATCCCTAAGACCCACACCCCTAGAGATGAGTCTAGACAGAAGGATAAAGAAGAGGAGGACCTCTGGGTTTTTGAGAAAGATAAAAGAGGATCCCTCTACTTGGAATCCAAAAGGAAGAAATTAGAAATGGATGAGAAATAGTTCATCAAAAGTTGGACTAGAGGCAAATGCAACAAAAAATTCAATGCAAAGACTAAGCAACTGGTCACTTATTTTGAATTAGACTAACTATGTTTCTCCCCACTACTTTAGGCTCTTTTTGGTCTTCTAGATAACTATTGGTTGTTGTTTAGTAGTAGTTTGGCTAATCTATTACGTTATCCCTTTTATCTTTTTGGGTTGTTTTGATTTTTTTTACTTATTTTTGGTTCTCTTTTGTACTAGTTATGGGCCCCTTCATCCCTTTTTTTACCTATCAAATAATAAAAGTGTATATTAATATTTTATTATCAACATTCTAATATTTTAATTATTAATTTTTTTGGTGTGATTTAACAATTAAATGAAACTAAAATTTTGTATTGATTAAGTTTAATCTTACAAAAAACTTATAATCTAGTTGATATTATCTTTTCTTTTCAACTTATAGGATTATTTATCATCTTGTATTTACCTTTTTTAACAATTCTCTATCCTTTTTCCAGCTCATATTTCTTCCTTGATATCTCTTTTGCATTTTTTCTAAGTTTTTTTATTTTGATTTCTTGCCCTTCCTGCACACCTCCTTTATCTAAGCAATTTTTCTTGCCTATTCACTTTTTGGGAATTGGGTGAGATTTCAAGGCACAATGACTTAATTATTACCTAAATTTAAATTCATATCTACCAATTACCACTTATGTAAATCACATATGCAATACATATTCACTTTTAATCAGTTGGTGCATGTAGTAGATGGCACGGACCCTAAACCTAATACAAACACTACCTTTATTAAAGTTCAAGAGAAATGGAAAGCAAAAAATGATGAGACCTTAGGATTGATTTGCATGGCCATAACCCTTGAATTACATGTGTATATTGATGGTTATCTTCTTGCATCCACTGCTTAGTCTAAGCTTAAATCTATTTATGACATTGTGAATGAATCTCATAAAATTCTAATTTAAGATAAACTATTTGATTTAAGAATAATGACTTCAAAACTATGGATGATTTTTTGATTAAAGTTTATTTTATGCATTCTCAATTAGTTGGTTTAGGCATTATAATTTCAAACTTGAATTTGATTCATATTATCATGAAAAAAAAATTACCTCGACCTTTTTAGTAGTTTATTACAAATATTCATTCATAACTAGAATTTCTTACATTATCTACTTTATTGACATTTGAATTATTTTATAATTTTTTGCATCAATAATAAAAAAAAATTATTCAATTTGGTAGTCTTAAGACTAATGAACATGCTTTTGTTTCTAAAGATCAACATAAGAATGACAAATAACATGTTAAGTCCAATAATAAACATGATAAAAAAGATCAAAATTTTAACTCTAAATATAAGAAAAATTTAGAGTGTAATTATTCTAACAAAAACACTCATGATAAATATCAATTCTTTAAGAATAAACATGATATAAAAAATGGAAAAATTGAGGTCAAAGATAATGCTATCACTAGTAACACTAAAACTCAAACTAAACAAAAGTCTAATACTATAGATACTTTTACTTGTGTTTCACATGTTTCTATTATTGATTAGATTATTGATTCTGGTGTTACTCAACATATGACATCTAATTCTAAGTTGTTTACTTCTTTAGAACTAGATCTTTATAACAATCATTTAAGTCTTGCAAATCAATATTGAAACCATAGAAACTGTTAAAATCCCTAATGGTGAATTACATTATGTCTTTCTTGTTCCTAATTCGAAATTGAATTTACTTTATGTTTCTCAATTATGAAAATAAGACTATAATATATAATTTTCTGATGACACTTGTTATGTTAAATCTACTAAGCAAGATTTTTAAGTAGTTGCTACTGATTTTTAAAACAATGATAATTTATTTAAATTTATTGGATTCTCTTCTTCCTCTTCTTATCATAATTTGCTTGTTTCTAATGATTCTAACTTGTGGAATGAAATATTAGTACATATAAATTATCAAAGTATTATACTTATAAAAAAACTTAATATGGTGCAAGGTTTTCCTAAAATTCCTCCCATTACTTCTACTTGTAATGGTTGTATGGCTAGTAAAATTCATATAGAAACTTTTCCTAGGAATCAATATTGTCATGCTAATGAAAATATTCATTTAGTTCATATTGATATCTTAAGCCCTATAAAAACTCCTATTAATGGTACAAATTATGATTTAACTTTTTTTTATGATTGCACTAGGTGAGTTTGAATTTATTTGTTGAAAACTAAAGATCAAGTTTTAGATACTTTTATTGAGTTTCATGTCTTTATTTAAAAACAATCACATTTTTATTTACACATATTACACACTAATAATTGTATTGAATATGTTATAAATGATTTTATTTCATATTTTAAGTAACACAATTTAAAATATGAGAAAAAAAAATTTCCTACACACTTGAGCAAAATGGTGTTGCTGAACGTAAACATAAAACTATCACTGAAATGGCTAGATGTATGTTTCATGTTAAAAATATGGATTATAAATTTTGGGTTGAATCTATGTATTATGTATTCTATCTCATTAATAATATTCTCACTAATTCTTTTTAAAATATTACACCTAAAGAAGCTTGGAGTGATATAAAACCTAATTTAAAGCATTTACGTATTTTTGGTTGTGATGAATCTGTTCATAATTCAATTAAAAAATGTAAGAAGTTAGATTTTAAATTAGACACTTTTATATTTGTTGGTTATGATGAATTATCTAAATTTTATAGGGTTTATGATCCTTAAACTAACAAAATCAAGATTAAAATGGATGTGAACATTACTAAAAATGTTGTATTTGATTGTGCTTTCAATTTAGATTCTCTTGATATAATTTCTACTTCTTTGTATTTTGAATCAAGTGATGATCATAATGATGTGGGGAAAAATTATTTTATTTCTCATGTTCTTTCTCTTTCTTATAGTCTTGATCCACCTAAATTTATGCCTAAGTGGCCCAAGACTACTATAGAAAATTATGGAATTGATGTAGATCTTAATAATACTTGTAGAACTAGGAAACAATTTTGTAATTATGCTTTGATGTCAAAACTTATGAACAATAATGATCCTTAAACACTAAAACAAGCTCAAGTTCACCATCATTGGGAAAAATCAATGCATGATGAATACAACTCTTTGATTTCTAATAACACCTGGGATTTCGTCCCTCTCCCTAAAGGGTATCATTTGGTATGTTGTAAATGGCTATTTAAAACTAAGTTCAATTTTGATAATCAAATTGAAAAATATAAAGATAGATTAGTTTCTAGAGCTTTTTCACAAATTGAAATAATTGAATATAATGAAACCTTTAATTCTATTGCTAAGATGCCCACAACTAAATTTATTTTAGCTTTAGACTTACTCACATGCATTGGCATGCTTATTAAATGGATGTTAAGAGTGATTTATTAAATGGTGACTTGCATGAATAAATTTACATGTCTCAACCCCCTAGTTTTATTAAGGCAATGAAAATATTTTTTTCAAGTTAAACAAATATATTTATGGTTTGAAACAATATCCTAGAGAATGGTACTCTAAAATCTATCATTTTTTATAGCTCAAATCTTTACTCATAGTTTTAATGATCAAAATATTTTTGTCAAAAACAATCTAAATGGCATAGTTATCATTATTTTGTATGTTGATGACTTAATCATAACTAGTAATAATAGTTAAATGGTTTTTGGCAATAAAAATGTTTTAAATAATACCTTTGAAATGATTGATTTGGTTTATTGTACTACTTTTAAGGCATTCAAGTTTGGAAAGAACAAGATCACATTTTTATTTCTCAATCTAAATATGCATATGACTTGTTATCTAGGTTTAATAGGTTATATTGAAAAATTGTTTCTACTCCTTGTGAACTTAGTGTTAAATTACTTAATAAAATGAAAATTGAAACTGTTGATCCAACTTTCTATAGATAATTAGTTGTCAGTTTTAATTATCCTACTCAAGAGTTCTCTCTCTCAATTACAAACACAAATAACTCAATAACCGAGTTGGTGTTTCAATCAGTCAATAACAATACTGCCAGTACCATCGAGTATACACACATACTCTAAGTCTGAGTACACCACGTACTCCAAGTAGATCTCACCTGATCTTGCTACCTGTTGTGTTGCTAATCTCCCTGATCTTGCTGCCCTGCAGATCTAACTGACCTCGCACACACACACACACACACACACACACACACACCCCTACAGATCAACCAACCTTACTTACCATGTAGATCTCACCTAATCTTGATATACCATAGATCAACCTGGCCTTGCACACCTGCCGACCTAGATCTTACACACCCAAAAGAACCCTTGTCCTTGCCTCACCAAGTCCTTATGATTCTCCTTTGGATAGAACCCTTCTAATTCTACAAAACTAATTCTACACACCAACACCCCTGTGGATCTTCTACCAGATCTTGCTCTCCCATAGATCTACCTGATCATACACACTTGGCATTGTGGCACTATGAGGAGCTAACCTTGCTCTCTCTATCTAGCACGCATTACAATACAGCCCCATGGGTCTCTTAAATATATCCCATATAAACAATAATTAGACTTCCTAATTACAATAATTAGAAACGTAGCTCCAAGACTAAAATTAGTCTTTACATGCAAACAACTAGTTCGTTAAACAAATTGTTTGTGTAACTAACAGTTCCATAACTGCATAGGCAACTGACATCAATCGCTATCTATCTAGAGATGACCAACATCATCCAATCCATGACTGATGTTGGTAGCTTCCTATCTACCCTTGACCAACATCAGTTGGCCTAACCGATGTTGGTTACCGTGACACTCAGCAACCTCCTCCATGTTTGCATATCTATGAAGCTTTTAGCTCCATAACCTAACAATCTCCCACTTGGAAATAAATAGCTACACCTATACCTATACCTGTACATCATCTAATTTATTTCCTAGCTTGTATCTCTCTTCAAGTTCAATCTTGAAGACCAACCACCACACATTTTATGGTGTTACACTTGTCATCCAAGTAACCTACCATATCTAAATCTACATACACATGTAGAGAAGTCCCTGACCTTGCATAGCATGAATCCCTACTGCTGGTCCCTCTTAGATACCTGAGAATCCACTAAAATGCTTTCCAGTGCTTCTTTTCCAGATTGGCCACAAACTTGTTGACAACACCCACTGCTTGGGCAAATTCAGGTCTAGTACTCATGTACTCAACCTCATCTTGTGAATTGGGACATTGTTCTGTGAACTATCCATCCATAGGTGTGCTAACCTATTTTGCATCCTGCATATTGAACCTCGCCACTACCTTATTCACACAATCATCCTGAGACAACATCAACCTGTGATCTTCCCTATCTCTAGGAATACTCATGCCAAGGATTTTCACTCCTCCTAAATCCTTCCTGGCATACCACTAAACTAATTTTACCCTTAGCTCAGCAAAACCCTACATGTATGAACCTGTAACAAGCATATCATCCACATACAGTAATAGGATAATGTTGTGACCATTATCCAACCTGGTAAAATAAACACAATGGTTACATTGACATTGACTAAAGCCATGCTTTGTCATACCCCTATCAAATTTGTACCACTGTTCTGGAGCTTGTTCAAGACCATATAACCTGGCCTTTTGTCTCACGTGTCCATTCTCTCCTTTCTTTAACCAAGGAATCCATTCATCTTTCAGTGCTTTTATCCCAGCTGGCAACTCTACCAAATCCCCTATTTGGTTCTCTTCTAAAGAATTCATGCCATGCTCCCACTGTTTCCTAGATTCTACCTGCATTACTTCTTCAAAACTTCTTGGTTCCTGACCATCAGTGAGCAACAAGTTCAAGTAGTATAAAAAAGGTGAATAATGAATTTGAGGCTTACTTACACTTTCAGTCCTCCACATGGGCATTTGAGACTCCTTGATAGCTTATTATCTGCCCAAAATCCATTCTCTGGTCGACCCTAGTCTGCACCCGACTGATGTCAAATCCACCTGATCACTGACGCCGATTCCCTGACTGACGTCGGTGTCCACTTGGTCACCAACATCAGTTCCCTAAATGACATCAGTTGCCACCTGCCCAACACCACTGACTTTGGTCTGTACATGATCGATGTCAATACTTATCTATTTGACATCAATTCCACCTGATCAACGTCGGTAACTGTGTTTTCCTATGACTGATGAATTTTTACCCATAAGCTCACCTTGGATCAAAACCCTGTCCAAACTGCCCTGCTCAGAATTATTCAGCCCCTTGAGTTGATCTCTATCCATCATCTCCTCCATGAAAACCAAGGCTTTCCAGTTCTTAAGTTTATCAAAGACATCTGACCTCCTCTTAAGAACATGCATCCCCTTCTTACTCATGTGACCAAGCCTACAAAGCCACATCTTTTCAATAAAAGGTGAATCAATAATACAAGTAGATAGATAAAGTATACCTACTTTCTTACCACATGCTAATTCAAGTGCATTTGTTGTGATAATTACTGTGCACCTCTCATCACCCAACTTTCTTAAAATTAGACTCCTCTTTAGGACTGGGACATGCATGACCTCCTTCAACACCCATGTGTTTCTTGTCTACAATTTCAGCCGCACTTCCCCTTTGCCAACAATTTGACAAGGCTCACCAACCCTCAAATAAATATTTCCAAAGTCTCCCTAGACATAATCATGGAAAAATACTCTATTTGGGGCTGCATGGAAAGAGGCAACAGAATCTATAATCCAAGATTCTACTTTATCTAAGGAACATACAAGAGCATCTTATGCAACAACACCTGCAACATCTACTTCTTCATTTCCTTCATGTTGATCTTCTACCAACCAACAATCTTTCTTTACCTACTCTTTCTTTCCATAATTGATCATTCTTGCCATTAAAATTCTCCATTCTTAGTGTACTTTCTTTTGCCATTGCTTTACTCCCACTCAATCAGAAACCCCTGAGAGTGACCTGTAATCAACAAACACTTAACATGCTTTGACCACCTATTAGTGTACCTAACCAAGATCTAATACCAACTGTCAGTGGTATCACTTGGTGATCCTAGCTCTGATACTAATTGTTAGGATCCCTACTCACTAATAGCACACTTGATTACCTTTGTATAAGCAACTAAACATAGAATTTAACTAGAAGTAAAATGTAACTAGAATTCAGAAATAGCACAGAATATGAGAGGCAACACATAATTGTATTCAACTCATCCAGAAGGAATTACAATAAAGAAGTCACACTCTTCTTCCCACACCTCTAGGGCATACAATAATTCTCCCTCAAGAGTTTTCTCTCTCAATTACAAACACAAACAACTCAATAATTGAGTTGGTGTTTCAACCAGTCAGTAACAATACTGCCAGTACCACTGAGTATACACACATACTCTAAGTCTGAGTACACCACATACTCCAAGTATATCTCACCTAATCTTACTACCTATTGTGTTGTTGATCTCCCTGATCTTGCTTCCCCATAGATCTAACTGACCTCGCACACACACACCTACAGATCAACTGACCTTACCATGTAGATCTCACCTGATCTTGTTATACCACAGATCAACCTAGCCTTGCACACCTACCGACCTAGATCTTAAACACCCAAAAGAACCCTTGTCCTTACCTCACCAAGTCCTTATGATTCTCCCTTGGATAGAACCCTTCTGATTCTACATAACTGATTCTACACACCAACACCCCTGTGGATCTTCTACCAGATCTTTCTCTCCCGTAGATCTACTTGATCATACACACTTGGCACTGTGGCACTATGAGGAGCTAACCTTGCTCTCTTCCCTCTGAAGGAGCTAACCTTGCTCTCTATCTAGCATGCATTATAATATATCCCCATGGGTCTCTTAAATAGATCCCATATAAACAATAATTAGACTTCCTAATTATAATAATTAGAAACGTAGCTCCAAGACTAAAATTAGTCTTTACATGCAAACAACTGGTTCGTTAAACAAATTATTTGTGTAACTAATAGTTCTAGAATCACACAAGTGACCGACATCGATTGCTATCTATCTGGAGATCACCGATGTCAGCTGATCCATGATCGATGTCGGTAGCTTCCTGTCTACCCCTGATCGATGTCAGTTGGCCTGACCGATGTCAGTTACTGTGACACTCAGCAACCTCCTCCATGTTTGCATACCTATGAAGCTTTTAGCTCCACAACCTAACAGACTTGTTATCTAGGTTAAATAGGTTATATTGATAAATTGTTTCTACTCCTTGTGAACTTAGTGTTAAATTACTTAATGAAATGAAAACTGAAACTGTTGATCTAACTTTCTATAGATAATTAGTTGTCAATTTTAATTATCCTACTCATACTCATCTTGATATTATTTTTTCATTCGATTGGTTTCTCATTTTATGTCTAAACCCCAAGATAATCATTTCAAATATAATAAAAGATTTATTTATTATATTAAAGGTAATATAACTTTTGGCATCGAGTATACCTTGAATAACATTTTTTCTATGGAAAGTTATTTAGATTATGATTGGTCTAGTGATCCTAATGATTGTAGATCTATAAGTGGTTATTTTTTTAATTTGTATTATAGCACCATTTGATGGAATATTAAAAATCTTACTACTATATCTTCATCTTCAATATAATCTAATTATACAACTTATAATCATGTTTCAAATGAAACTATTTGGCTTAGAAGACTTCTAGGAGATTTGGACCACCCACAAAATTAGGCTACTCCAATTTTTGGTGATAATCAAAGTTCCATTACTTTATAAAAAATATAGTTTACCATGAAAGGTCTAAGCACATTGAGATTTAACATCACTTTCAATGTGAAATTTTTGAAGACAATCGAATTCTTCTCTCTTTCTATCCTACTAAAGAATAAAAAGTTGATATATTCATTAAATCATTATATAAATAAAAGTTTACATTATTTTGTAACAAGTTAGGATTGAAGGAAGTTTTAATCAAGGGGGAGATTTAATGATGATTCCTCCCTTATTTTAAATACCTAAATAAAATTTAAGAGAGAGTGTTAAGATTACCCTTTATTTAGGGTAATTTATCTTATCTTGAGTTCTCTTTTTATATGTGAAGAATTTTTATTTGTGTGAATTATTAATTTACATAAATCTAGATTCCATGAGTTATCACTCACCTATTTATACTCCTTTAATATTTAGCATTACTTTAAGTAGTAACTCCTTCACCCATATGGTACACACTTCCCTTCACCTTCTAAGGGATTAGCACACAAGTGGCACACACATAGGAGGCTTGTAAAGTAATAATGGGACTCCTTATAACTCCCATTATCTTCCTCTTGCTCTATAAAAGAACCCTTCCTCTCCTCATTTTCTTACTATAATCTCTAGTTCTCTCTATTCTTCTCTTGTTCTCTTGATTCAATATTTTACTTGTGGAGATTTTGGTAGGAAACCTTCTAATAAGATCATGCCATTTTTCTCTAAAACATTTAGTTTCTCACTTTAAAATTCTTGTCGCATTTGTAGTTTTCACCTTGAGAGGTAACTTTCCTTTGTGTTTTATTTAGTTTTATGCACTTTCAATTATCTTTTATTAATATTCTTGGGATAAATCCTTCATATTCAAAGGATTAGTTGGTATGGGGTTGAGGGCCACCACCTCCTTTCACAAGGAAATGATCCATGCCAAAATTTTGAGAGTTGCTTCTAATTCCCATCAACTCAATTATCAAATTGCAAAAAGTCACATAAAATCTCAATCATTTCAATTTATATAATATTTTTTTATATGTTTGTGTTTTAGTAATTTTAAACCAAAAAAAATAGTATTAGACACTTGGAAACATCGATTCTGACATAAATGACTTGTGCATGCACATTTAAATATTGGGTACACCTTTCCCCTATCCATTTACTTATCTATTTTATTAGCCAACATAATTTTCTACCATTGGAATTTGGGATCTCCCTAGTCTATATCATAACACTCCAAAATCCTAATTATATTATTTCCATATTCTAAATCCCTAATTTTCCCTTTATGGATAATGCCAAAAATAGTTAGACAGATGTGGTTATTGAATATGTTTTCCTTCATTGAAATTTTTATTACAACCTTACCAACTATTTTTCAAATTCAAACATATCTCATGGATCTACATAAGCACATTTCCTATATTGGTTATGGGGAAAATACCAAAGAGTTGTCTATAGATAAAAATAAAACTTAAGGATATATGGATGGCTCACTATCTAGCAGTCCTCTTGGTAAACACTATCAAGCTTGATAAATATATTTTCACATCCTTGAGACATTACCAAAAAGGCACACATATTCAAGAACCATCATAGGAATAACCCAAAAATTAAATTCTAAACACTAATTAAGGTCAAAGTTGGATGTTGTCAAATGTTGAAATCCAAATCAATGCATTATATTCTAGTGTATCATGTTTGATTACACACACACACACACACACACACACACACACATAAGTGGGATAACTAAAAGTGGTTCAAGGCATCTTTAGATTATTATAACATGTTTAATGTTTATTCACTCAATGGGGAGTGGTTAAGGATATCCAACCCATCTTTCTAAACCCCTACTTTTAATTCTACATTGTGTCAAAAGTGAAGCTAGTGTTTCACTAGGAATAACAAGAAAAATAAAGCTTTGTGCACAAGACTAAGAAAAATAAACATCTAAAAACCATTTAAAATAGCAGGCATAACAACTTATGGTAGAACAAACTAGAATCATATATAGGGAAAGTATAACCACATAGAGGATGGTATTGTTAATTATAGGTGTATAATAATTTATTGGAAAAATCCTTGTAGATTCTAAAATGTTTTTTTCCAATCCAAATAATTACAGAGATAGTACTATTCATATTAAGTATGGTGATACATGCAGTGAGCAATATTAATAAAAATATATATATTTAAATGCCTTATCTCCCATATTTTATTGGTTAATTCCATTAAGACAAATATACAAGCTCAGACATGAAAAAATACGTATTAATTTATTAAATTAAGCTTAAATAAATATTTGAGTAACTACACATTATATTTTTTATTATTTCATTGATAATATTAAATATATTTTGGTACATAATTTACATATGGGACCCAATAGTATAAACCACCAACTAACATACATGTAACATTACTAACACAAAATGAATCCGAAATGAGTGGGAAAAGAATCAGGGAGAATCTGGCAGGAGGGACAGACCCTGGGGGAACAACAGAGGAAGAAGGAAAATATGGAGGGCCAGGGTTATCAATTGATGCTGACAAAGGAAGGGATTCATTTGTTTATGAGCCCTCTAGTGGGGTCAGAAATCCCCCATTGAATAGTGTGTTAGAACAGTACATGGAGAAAGTGAAAGGTAATGCTAAATATAAAAAGGAAAAGAATTCTGAAAGACAGACAGGGGCCCTTGAACAAAGGACCTGGTCATCGTTGTTTGGGAAAAAACCAACTGGGAAATCCCTTTTTCCACTGGTGACATCTAAATCATGCTGGGAGAAAGGTGAGTTTCAAGTTTTTATCCCAGATTCTTTACTTGATTTCTCAGTGTCATCTATGGAACTCACTCTAGTGGGTAAGTTTCTAGGAGCTAGACCAAATATAGAATCACTCAAAAATACGATAAAAAAGAAATGGACTATACGTGGAGATGTTGACATTGCACCAATGGTGAATGGTTTCTTCTCTTTTATTTTGAACTGTAAGGAAGATTTGAATAAGGTTATTAGTGAAGGGCCTTGGTCTTTTGGAAAATGCTCTCTTACAATCAAAACATGGGAACCAGATATGGATTTATCATATTCTTTTTTCTTAACTACCCCTGTATGGGCTAGACTTCTTGGTCTTCCTTTAGAATTCTGGCATGAGGATATTTTTAACGGAATAGCTAGTTCATTTAGTGAGTTAGTGGTAGTGGATAATGCCACGGCTTCAAGAACTAAACTCCAGAGTGCCAGAAATTATGTTAAAGTGGAAAACTTGAACCATCTCCCAAAAAAGTGGAATTATTTTCAAAGCTTGGTAAGAAAACCCAAGAGATTGTCTTTGAAGATTTGCCAAACTCCTGCTATGCATGCAAGAAACAGGGGCATTGGGTCAAGAATTTCCCCAACAAAGGTAGAACACATCCTAGAAATGTCCAGGAAGGGAAAAATATTAAGATTCAACAAAAGAAAATATGGAAGATAAAAGAGGACTATCGAAAGATAGGAAAGAATCAAGAAGTTTTAACAGACCCATGCACAGAAGAGGATGAAGTTTCTGCAACTAAAGAGGATGACATCCTAAATTTAATAGGAGATAAAGAGCCTCATTTAAAAAAAGATAGTCCCCAGAATGAAGAACAGGGGATGAACTCAGAGAATAAAAAATCAGAACATTTAACAGAGGAAAAGACACCTCTTTTAAACCAAATTGTTGTTACCCAAAGTTTAGAAAATCAATTTAATGAGGTAAAGGATAACGATGGGTTAGAGGAAGGAGAAGTGATGCCTGAAGGGGGAAAAAATTTAGGAGAGTTGTGTGATACACAACTGGGGGAGAAGCAGGTGTCATTTAAGGATGATAAGAACATTCCTGTGGAAGAGGCCCCATCTGCAGAAGAAAAGAAAGAGGCAGGAAAAAACTCAAAAGACCAAAAGAAAAAAGATGAGAAAAAGAACAATATAAAGAATATAGATACGAGAAGTGTCAAGGCGAAATCTATTGGTCTTCTTAGGCAAAAAGAAGGAAGAGGAACCGATCTGCAATCCAAGATAAAACTGGATGTTGGCTCTCCAGATAAACCTGGGAAAAAATCTGCAAAGAAGAATAGAGAGATGGAAAGCAAACAAAATATTGCAGATGGTAGGCAGACAATTTTGTCACAATTTTTCCAAAATAAAAAAAAGTAATGAAAATATTAAGTTGGAATATTAGGGGGTTAAATAGCATAAACAAAGTAGATATAGTTAGGAATTTTGTTAAAGATCAAAAGCTGGATTTCCTTTTGCTCCAAGAAACTAAGATGAGTAAAGAGAAAGTAGAACAGATCAAAGACTTTAAAAATTATTCTATCAAGGCCAGTAGTTCTGAAGGTGCTTCAGGGGGCACCATGATGCTATGGAAGAAGAATCATTATTCTAGTTCTATTTTGATGGAAAGTAAAAACCTTATGGTTGTAAAAATTACTAGTGTTGACCAAAAGGAAAGTTGGTATGTTGTAAATATCTATGCTCCTAATGTCAATATCCAAAGGCAAAAGGTCTGGGAGACTATCTCAAATTTCAAAAGCAAAGATTATTGCAGATGATGGATTATAATGGGAGATTTTAATGTTCCCCTCTATGGACATGAGAAAAAGGGGGGTAATACTATTCAACTAGAAGGGAGAATTGATCTCATGGAGTTTATAAATAAAGAAGGACTAATGGATATGGAGCTTCAGGGAATTTAGTTTACATGGAGCAATAAGAGAATTGGTAATGATTGTATACATGCCAAGCTTGATAGGGCTCTCATCTCTCCAGACTGGACAAAAGAATACATATGTAAGTTGGAAGCGTGCCATAGAATAGGCTTGGATCATTATCCTCTTCTCTTCACAGTGGTCAAAATGAACCAAAAAAAGAATCATCCTTTCAAATTTGAAAATATGTGGATGCAGCACCCACAATTTGAAAGTAAAATGGAAGAGTGGTGGAATATACCTATTGAGGGGACTGCCCTCTTTAGAGTTGCATCCGAGCTCAAAAACGTTAAAAAGGAAGTTAAGAAATGGAATAAGGATTGTTTTGGAAATATCTTTGAGAAAAAGAATACTATAAAGGAGGAAATTAGCAAAATTCAAGAAAAAATTTAGCAAAACGGATACACCTCAGACCTCCTTACAGAAGAAAGGGAACAATTGGTTCAATATCAAGATCTTATAACTAAGGAAGAAATCTATTGGAGACAAAGATATAGGGTGTTATTGTTGAAAGAAGGAGATAAAAATACAAAGTTTTTCCATCTCTCCACTCTGAAACACAAAGCTAAAACTTATATACAATACTTGAAAAAAGGAGATCAGAAGATGTCAGAGGAAAAGGAAATAAAGGAGGAAATGCTTTCCTTTTTCTCCTCCCTGATGAAGGTTGATATAAATATCAATTTGGATAGTCAGGCTGATATCCTACGTGTGGTTCCTCCTTTGGTCTCGAAGGAGCAGAATAAAATGTTATGCTTAATACCTAAGGAGGATGAAATCTTCAAAGCAGTTAGTTCTTTAGGAGGAGATAAAGCACCTGGACCAGATGGATTTCCCATGTTCTTTTTTCAAAATCTATGGAAACTTGTTGGCAAAGATGTAAGTAATGTGGTGAAGGAATTCTTTGGAGCCAAATAGATGCTTAAGGAAGTTAATGCAACTTTTTTGTGTCTGATTCCAAAAAAGATCAGAGCTGACTCTCCTGATCAGTTTAGACTGATTAGTCTATGCAATTCTTTCTATAAGATTATATCCAAAGTTTTTACATCCAAACTAATTCAAGTGATCCCTTTGATTATTGCTGATCATCAAAATGGATTCATCCCAGGAAGACAAATCCTCAATTCTATAATTACTGCTCATGTTAATATTCATTCGTTGTTCAGCTCTAACAATGAGGGGTTCATAATGAAAGTTGATATTGCTAAAGCATATGACAGGGTGGACTGGTTATTCCTTTCAAATAGTCTTATTGCCTTTGGCTTTGAACAAAGAGTGGTTGATATTATTAAGTAGTTGATATCTACTAATTCTATTGCAGTGCTGGTAAATGGGAGTTCGTCCCGCTTCTTTAAACCGTCAAGGGGATTGAGACAAGGGGATCCTATATCCCCTATTCTGTTTATTATTATGGCTGATAGTATGGGATGATATATAGGGGACTTAGTCTGTAAAGGTTTATTTAAGGGTTTGAAACCCTCTTCTCATCCTTTAATATGCTCCCATGGTCAATTTGTTGATGATACTATTTTCATGGGGTAATCTGAAGTCACAGAAGCAAGAACTTTGAAGAAAGCTATAAATTTATATTCAGCTACCTCAGGACAATTGATTAACTGGAACAAAAGTGCAGTGTTCTTCACTAACACCCCAAGTCATAGATAGAAAAAAAAAGCTAAAATCCTTGAATGCTCCATAAGATCTTTCCCCTCCTCTTACCTAGGTCTCCCTCTTGGGATGAAAGTTCCTAAAGCTTATTGGGAAGGACTTATTAACAAATTTAGCAAGAAACTTGCAGGATGGAAAGGTAATTTTCTAAGTCAAGTAGGAAAGCTTACCCTCCTCAAAGCAAGTCTTTAAAGCATACCCACTTATGCTTTGAGTCTTTTCAGAATTCCCACCAAATTTGTAGAAGCTATTGAAAAAATTTAGAGAATCTTTCTTTGGATAGGTACTGAGGAGAAAAGGAGAATGCCTTTAATTGCATGGGATAACATTTGTAAACCTGTCAGGGAAGGAGGACTAGGAATAAGGAAAATTAGAAGTATGAACACAGCTCTCTTAGCCAAGCAGGGATGGAGGGTTTATCAGGAAAACAAAGAATGGAGCAATATATGGAAGCATAAGTATTTATTTAAGGCAAAGTCCCTCTCTGATTTCTTTTCTTACCCTGACGTCTCCCATCCATCTGCCATATGGGGGGCAGTTTAGGGTACTAAATAAGTTTTAGAAGAAGGAAGCTCTTGGAAAGTTGGCAATGGAAAAAAGGTGAAATTTTGGGAGGATGTTTGGTTAAAAGGAAAACCTTTGATAGATGAAATCCAAGATAAAGAAGTAATAGACCGATGTAAGCAAAGATTGGGAATAATGGTTAACCAATACTGGCATAACAACTCTTGGGTGAACCTTAATGATCTTGATCAAGATTTCAATAATATACAACTATCCCTAAATGCTATATCTCTCTACCCTAATCTTGAAGATAAGATTGTTAGGCATAATGAGCCTAGTGGACAATTTAAAGTTTCTTCCATTTTCACTTCAAAGGGAAATGACAACAAACCTTTGTGGATGAAGGCCTGGATAAAGGGGCTCATCCCTAAAATCAAAATCTTCTTCTAGACCCTCCTCCAAAATAAAATCTTGACTCTGGACAATTTACAGAAAAGAGGAATATATATTGTGAACAGGTGTATTCTTTGTAAGAAGGGCTTTGAAGATAGAGATCACTTGTTTGTGAACTGTTCTTTTACGCAACAAGTTTGGAAATAAATCCTCAATCTATGGGGTATTTCTTGGATTCACCACAAAAATGTGGAACTATCTCTTAAAAGTTGGTATTGTCCCTCCAAGAATCCTGAAGTTATATTTTTATAGAAATTAACTCTTCCCCATATTTGGTGGGGAATATGGAAGGAAAGAAATAACTAAATTTTTAGAAGTAAAGAACTTCCCGGATGGGTGGTGGGGCATAACATCATTAGAGCTACTAAGGAGAATTTCTCATTGCAAAGGAACCCAAACCCAACCTTTCAAGTGGATAATCCCTTAAGAATGGAAAATTCTAATGGTAAACCTGAAAATCCTAGACTAGGTGTTACTTGGAATGTCCACCCTCAAGGGTGGATTAAAGGAAACTTTGATGGAGCTGCTAAAGGGAATCTGGGGAATGCAGGATGTGGAAGAGTCTTGAGAAACCATATGGGAAATGTAATCAATGTTGTTGCGATCCCCATTGGAAAGTCGAATTGTCATATTGCTGAAGCTTCTGCCGCCCTTCAAACCATCAAACTAGCTGTGGATTTGGGATATTCTAAATTATGGCTAGAAGGGGACTCCTTGAATATCATAAATATTATAAACAATAAAAATTGTGTGTCATGGACTATAGAGGCTATGGTGATGGAGATGAAAACTTTAATCGAAAATTTTGAAAAAGTAACAATTACCCACACCTACCGTGAAGCTAACGGAGTTGTTGATTGGATAGCAAATTATGCAGTCTAAACAAGACACAAAGTGAGGTGGTAGGAAACATTAAAAAAGAATGTGGATCTTAAAGCGCTCATTCATCATGATGCAATTCATGCAAAGGAAGGAAAGATTAGCTTGTAATAGAAAACTAATGAGTTGGAGTGGCTTCGCGGAGAAAGGTTTACAATCATTAAAAAGGAATGCCCTCAAGAATGAGAAGCGGATCCTAAACGTGCCTAAAAAAAGGTGAGGTTTGAACCAAATTGGTAGAAAGTGGGATCATTGTATAGTTTACAGTGATTGGGTATCAAAGTAAATCTGCATGGCTCACATAAGGAAACGAGAACCAAGGAAGCAAGAACCCAAAAATTGTGAAGAGTGGAGAGCGAAACAAGATGTCTAGAAAATCCTACAGAGAGGGAAGGTTGTGAACTACATGGAAATGCTCCATGGTTCAAAACCTCATATTACAATGGCTTTTTTTAAAAATTGGATTGATGATAGGGTCACTCTGCATGGCATCATAGTGAATCTAACAGAGGAATTTATAGCAGAGGTTACGGGGCTCCCTACGGAAGGAATAAAATTCTCCAAGCAGACTAGCATTTCAAATGAGGCCTTTTGCAAATTCCCTAAGATGGACGTTGAAGAGCAGAAGCTAGAAAAGAATGGGGATTTCTTTGAAGTGGAACAGATTAAGGGCATTTGGAGGGATGTCTTATGCTGTATTCGGGAGTACTTCATACTCGATGGAAGAAGCAAGAGAGTCCACAAATTCCACTTTGTATTCCTAAATCATTTCAGACACAAAGTAAGAATTTCCTTTCCCTTTTATCTATGTTTCTCTTTAGTCCAATGTTTATTCACTCACAGGAAGAAGGAAATGCATCCTATTCTGTACGAAGGATTAATTCTGATAATTGAAGGCTATTGCAAGAACAAGGCCATGGTTATGAACCCTTATCTAGGGAAAAATAAGGATTCATGGAGTAACAAGAGTGAAATTGTTAAAGGGAAAGATAAAATCAAGCCCCCTAGTGTCAAGAATTAGAATGTTGATGAGGATACAGAGTGGGAAAGAACTGATAAGTCTGGGGAGGAAAGCTTGGAGGAAGAGGGAGGAACAAAAAGCAAGAATTCAAGTTCCAATGAGGAAGAAGAAGTTCAAGAGAAGAATGAGAAAGGAGTCAACAAGAGGAGAAGTCTAAAAATAGTGAACATGACTCTGAGGAAAACCAGCAAGTGTTTGAGGATGATAAAGTCCTGGATGACCCTGTTGAGGACCCTGTTTTGATAAATGAGAGGGAAAACACAGTTCAAGTTGACAACCAAGAAACGGACTTGGGAGTTCAAGCTAAAACTAAGGAGTAGAATCAAAGGGGAAGAGAGGACCACATTGAAGAAGGCAGGAACAATCCTAATAAGAACACAAAAGAGTGGAGTGATAAAAGGCAGAACGATGGAAGGCACACACCTACGAGATGGGTTAATTGCAAAGCAGAGGCTATCCTCCAACTTGATTCATGGATGTTTAAGGAGATAATGGATCTCAAAAGGAAAACGGAAATAATGAAAGACAACCAGAAGGCAGTTTGGAACAAAATCAATAACATGGAAAAACAGATGAGAGACATCCCCATCAAACTTAAAGACTTTGAGAACAACCTAAGGGAACTCATCAAGGAGAGCAGAATGAAAATGGAGGAGGTTACATCTAACATATGTGCTATAGCTATTAATATTGGAAAAAGAGCTAATGAGGAGATCAAATCCTTGGAGGGGCCTAGCAAGAGGATGAGATAGAGCTCAAGAAAGAAAGCTATGCATTAGGGAGCCATGTCGGCGGCTACTGCCATTTAGGATACTGCTGTGAAAGGTAAGGAAGTAGTGAAAATGATTTTGGAACTAGAAGAATAGCCTGGTTCTTCTAGTTGGTTGTGTTATCTGGTCTTGTTTCTTGGTTTTTTGTAATCTTTTGACTATGGTGTAGACAGGTCTATGTAAAACCTAGGTTATGACTTGTGGTCTTTCCGGTGGTTTCAAGTCCATATAAAACCTATTTATGATACTTCTTTGTAGTAGGTTTTAGGTTTTGCCTGTGGTCGTAAATGCTTCATCTTTCTATCTTTGTTTCAGGGTTTTGGGGTCCCTTCAAAACCTATTTTTACCTTAATTTAAAACATTACTAACACAATTAACATAGGTAATTAAGACTTAACATTGATTAGTACTACCTAACATTAATTTATTTATTAAAGGGGTTTTTTTAGGAGATGCATGCTTGGAATAAGTACTAATAAACTAAAAATATAAACCTTTTATCACATGGCCAAAAAACCCTGATCCAAAGGGGACCACAAGATGATTAGGAGTAAATGCCAATGAAATAATCTAACAATATCTTCCACATCCTACCAATTAGCCATATGTATATCTTCATATTGATCAATCAGTGTCCCTTCACAATTGATCTCTTACGTATGTATTAATTATATCTTGAAACAAAGGTGAGCATAATTATAAGCATACTCATACCCTCTTACCATTTGTAGCTATGTTCCATAAAAATTAGATTAATATATTTTTAATCTAATAAGACAAACAATTTAGTAAGATAAATGGTTATTAAAAATACACATCTATACATGCATCTATTTGCACAATATTATGATATGAGAAATTAGGATTGTTATCTAAAAGTACAAAGAGTGATGATAGAATTATCTTTTTTTAGAGAACATAGACTATAGGTGACTACAGTTGACTATAAGGTTGACTGGGGTAATTTCATATCTATTGATGTGGTTATTATGACTATCTATGACAAGACCAGTGGATGTTAACTATGGTGCTCTATTATATTTTCCATAGCGTGCACATGTGGTTAAGCTAATCTTACAATAAAAATTTAAATAGATGATCTATGTAGATCTACTTTTAAATTTATTTTATCCTATCAAGGATGTGTGATCATATAATTGAACCTATGTTTTACCTTCTCTTCTTAATAAACTTATTAACCAAATTTGACCCTACAGGTCAAATTGGGACCCCCATAGGTAAAAAATTGATATTTAAATGTTTTTAAGGGTCTAATATTATTTCATAGGCTGTATTATGAGTCTTTTATGTCATTTAATGTCTAATTAGCCCTAGTTCATAGTCTTTTTTATCCTTATGGCTCTTTCAACCATTTAAATGTCATAAAAAGAGCATTAAATTACTTGTACAACCTCCTTTAGAAATTTTAAGGAGTAAAAAGTTTATTTCATACCCCATAAGTCTTAAATAATTATTACTAACTAAAAAGTGGTAGGTTCTTTAGAAGAAAGAGTAATTTTCTTAGAAAAAGGAGGAGTTTGGTACCTGTACAGCCCATAAGGGAGTGTGACACATGGGATAAGGTTTTGAGATGACTCTTCATATTACTCATACTAATATCATCACTTGAAATGCTCTATAAGTGAAAAAATTAAGTTAAAACCATTAAGCTCCTTCTTCACCCTTTAAGACACATAAAACCAATCAGTAGGTTTGTGCTTGGTATGGCCAGCAGGGGAGGTTTCAAAAAAATTGCTATTGGTGGTGTCTTATAAACTAGTTAATATTACATTTGATGTTTAGTTTCCTAATAATGGTGAACTATGATTTATGAACCATTCCTAAGAAGTTGACCTATCTAATTTGCTTGTTAATTTGTGCACCCTATAGTTTTGATTTGGTTTGGATGATTTCATATAATATAGCTATTGGAATTGAATTCAAAGGAAATATAAATATTCACCTCATGTTTTTCATGCTTGTTTTTATTTTTTAAAAGTTTTTGGATAAGCCAAGTATCTCAAGTTATAAGTGAAGACACTTTTCTATGTAACAGGTAGGTTTCCACCATTTTTAAGATCCTCATGCTTCAGTAGTGATTCCAAGGGGTGGAAATAAGTTAATTATAATATTTAAAATTTTATATTTATCTAATTCCATTTAAATTTAATTCTCCAAAACAATGTTTCATGAAATTATAGTCACAAGCACTATGCAGTCAGTTGGCTCCATGACTATCATACATAGTCAACTAAGTGAGTTGGGTTAAGTATTTTAACATGTCCATAGATGTATGAATATGATATTTAAATTTTTAATACATTATCATAGTAATAATAATAAATCAAATATTTTCACTAGTTAATAGAGAGACTGTGATAGTCAACATAGTCACTCATAGTTTCTTGCCATTAACTTACATGTACAGGGGCTCTCATGAAGGGTAATCACATTGATAGGGAACATCTGAGTTGGATAAGATTATTTAAAATGAAGATATTCCATTTGAAAAAAATTATATAGGTAAAAACCCATTTTATATTTAAATACAACACACTCTTCCCATACTTATACTTATTACCCATGTATGAAAATGACCACCTACATGTGGCACTAGCAAAAAGTTGATAAGGATCATTTAGAGAGCTTTTTACATGCTTGAAATATTCCATGAGGTTTTTATGATTTTTTTATATTATTAAAAACATGTTTTAGGCCTGATATTGATAAATTATAATGGGAGATTTGACCAAAAGCAATGATTGTGGAATTCAGGGATCAAATCCCCAAATGTGCAAAATAGAGTACCTTGATGTTTTGTTGATATATTTTAATAGGGCTACTAAAGGATTTGAATAACCTAGATGTGTATGAATTTTATCCCCCATAAAAATATATTAAAATTTTGTATGATGAATGATTAGTGTAATTTAATTTTTGAAGATCTCCAATATGCACTTGTATGCATTATTTTCAGGTAGTGACATCTACAGTTTTGAGTCCTAAAGTAGACCCCTTCCCCTTAGGTTGTAAAAATAGACCATGATTCATGATTGAATGGTTATATTAAATTAAATTAATAATTATGATCTAAAATATCATCAAAGGGAGGTAATATACTATGTTTTAGACTTTTTATACACCTACGAGTGTGCCTAATTCAAAAATTGTTCACCTACAACCAAAAGCCATCTTCTATACCATCCATAGTAGATTTGTGCATGGAGATACAAATATTGGTTATTAAAAAAACATTATAAATGACTCCAAAATATCTTAGGTGATTTCTAATGGATATTTATCAAAGGTTTTAGGGATAAAATCCACCTCCAAGACTCGGTACAGTCAACTGTAGGTGATTGTATGGTAGACACTAAATTGAGATAATGTGTCTAAGGGATGGTTTAGGATAGGTAGTGTGAAATAATGGGTATAAGTAATATAAAATTAATCCAAGTGATTATAAATATATTTTAGACATTTTTTTTAGGTAAAATCATGCAGAGTAACCTATAGTTATGGCATCTTGAAGCAAAACACATTTAGAATTACTCTCAACCTTGACCAATCAAGGAGTATAAGGAGGTATGTAGATATTGAGGTGATGAGTTTTATTAGAACACATTGGTTAAGTTTTTTATATAATTTATACACCTTCATATAACACAAAATAAGCAGAGAAAATGTTTATATGAATATCATATAGTACATATGTGAACCCTACATACTCAGTCTACCTTCTAATAGTTTGTCTTAGGTATTTGAGGAATTAAATGAGTAAATGATTTTACTAGAGGTTGAAAAATTATGTATAAATAATTATAAATTTTATAATCCTCTAAAAAAATTAATTTTTTTAAGGGAACAAGGGAAGTAACCTTTGTTTTGTCTCAGACAAAGGGTACTTCCCTTGAGTGCAAACTATCAATTTTGAAGAAGGAAGGTGATAAGGTGATACCAGGAGATAAATTACCTTACATATATGTGTATGGAGTTGAAACACACCTATTAAAAACATGGAAACATATCACATATGTAATAATCCCAATAGAATGGCATAAACCCTCAAACTTGTAGGCAGGCCTATTAGGCATGGTTAGGCCTAGAATTCAAATGAGAGGTCACTTTCACTTATAGATATTAGTGATAATTATATCCTATTTTATCATGTTTATGGTATGACATCATATCTTACCAAGATCTTTTTATTTAAATAAACCATAGAGAAAGCCACTTTTGGCTCAAAGGTAGTCTAAAACTACAGGAAATGGAAGGAAAAGCTCGATAAGGTAACTTTGAGTGCTCATAGCTCCCTTGGAAATTTTCATGGAGATGTAAGGATTTTAGGGAGGTTTATGGAGGTATTTAATATTAATATTTTGAATTTTTTTTACAACTTCGATGTCAAATCTGCATTAATAAAGCTTAATAACCTAAAACCGCCTAAAACCCTTAGAAACCTTGGAAAGGACTTGACTAATAAAATGAGGATGGAGAGAATTTATAATGTGATTTAATGGCCATGAAAGTATATTTATGTTATATATGACTCCCCAATGAACCTTCCCATCCACTTGAGGTGTTTTATACCTGTATGGATAGGGTACAAATTTGTATTTCTTAACTATTTTGTGCATTGTACAAGTTTTAATACGTTTCAAGAGATGAAATCAACTTTAAAAGGAATATTTAGATTTAATATGAATCCAAATGTAAATTTAATTCCTTTTAAAAACTCCTAAGTGTTCCTATAAAATCTCTCATCTTAGCCAATTCGAATTGGCATAGTGAACATGATAGTGAGAAGGGTGAAAATCTTTAAGTAAAATGATTTTAAGGTGTGCTTAGTGCCTCTAAGGACATGTAGAGTATTTTCAAGTGTCATCCACTCAATTTTATTAATTTTCATAGAAAAATAATTCCTTTTTGGAATCCAAGTATGAAGGGTGATTGAAAGAGGAGTTTTCTTTGAGTATAGGCAGTGATTGCTCATTTTTAGAAGATTCTAGATGACTAGGAGTGTAACCAATACACAGAGAGGCATGTATACAACCCTTTCCTCTCATTAAAATTATTATACCTATACCTATTTATTTTTTGGATGTTCAAATAGAGGTGAATGATGAAGGCAATTTTCTTGTGCAAAATGAGAACTTCTACACCCCATTTCAAGAGTTTCATGACTTGGGGTGACACTTGTGCTTCTTAACTTTACATGATCAGTTTCACATACCTTGATCATTCATAAGTAGCTAATTTTATCATCTTTACAAGTGTCCTTATTACCTTTGGGCTTATTTATTTTCCTCTATCTCTTAAGTTCTATAAGAACTTTCCATTTTAGCCTTTATATATTATTCCCCACTTGAGTATGGTAAAGCCTGGCTCATTTACATACCATGGATCAATAAAGAATACTAATTTTTACCTCTTCCATGAAGTTTCATAATTTTTTCACTTTAATGATTGATCTTGCTTATGTGATGATTGGTGTTTCCTTAGCATTGTTGTCTCATTCTCCCACCTGTTTGTAGCTTGAAAGCTTCTTCTTGCAGGTCATGTGAAGTTTTTTATGACGTGCCAAGGTTTATTGAGTTATTTTATTTAGATAATTCCATTATAGGCCTCTTCTCTAGTCCTCCTAGCCTAAACATTCATCATAACCTCATAATTAAATATTGATGTGAGAAGATTCAGATTGGAGAAGTATATGTTTAGTTAGTCTCTTGGTCTCTTGTGTGATATGTAGTTGGTTGGTAGCCATCAATAAATTTGGTGTATAAGCTCCTTTAGGATAGTTTACTTTCAGTTTTCTCTCTTTTCCCTTGAAATCATAGGTGTAGTAGTGATCCAAAAGTGGTACATCAAGCTATCCCTATCAAGAGATTCACTTCATTCCTTAGGATACCCACAGCCTAGAGATATTTCCATTGTGCCACTTGGATGAGGATAATTGAGACATCTCCTTAAAGGCTGAAAATCCAAGTGACAACAAAACCTTTAAGAAATTTTACACACACCAAATGAATATCAAATGAAAATTGGGGGGAACGTGGAAGTGGGAATGGCTAAGGTAGCTTTGGGAACCCACTTGAACTAAACACTACCTACATAGCCCCAAAATAAGGACCTTAGGATGATGAAATTCTAACTTTAATGGATGTGTGTGATTGAAATCATATGAAAAGATGAATCTAAAATTATCTTTAACCTAATGCCTCATTTGGTTCAAGTATGTAATATAGGTGTATAATGTAAACTTTACATAATTATGTAGGTCTTGAGCTAACTATAGTATGTTTTTTTTTACTATGATTTTTTATATAGATAAGTGGTGGATGTAAAATTATTTAGGGAAACTATAACTAGAAGACTCTCAATTTTGATTTTAAAAAACCCATTAATGTGTCAACTGACTCAAAGAAGCGTAAAATAATCATAAAAAGACCATATGAAACATACTTTTAAATTTTTTTGGAAAGTTTGTTGGATAAGACCGTCCCTTTTTGACAACCTATCAGAGTGTGGTAATCTAAATAGGGTGATCTTGTCTAAAAATAATAATAAATTAAGATGAATGAAAAATAAGACTAGGGAACCATGTGAATTAAATAAGGATTGACATGGAAGAATGACATCTAAAAAAAAATAGTGAAACATTAGTATGAAAAAATAATATAAGATAAATAAGACCAAAACAACATACACAAATTGGATCTAGATTCATCACTAGGAACCTCTAATAAAAATTCACAAAAACACATAATACTTATGTTTTCTTGACCAAATTTAGGTTTCTATACACACACACACACCCACACACTTTAATTCTACTAATGCAATAAAATGAAATTACTAGAAAAAAAGGAATAAAATCATACATGCGCTTATTTGTGTCATATGTGTTTTCTTGAAATTGGATATGTCATGGGTCAAATGTAATCAACCTATGCAGAGAAAATATAGGCTATAAATCTTATTCTCTTTTTGGCCATAGAATTTAAAAAGACTTTGAGTGATGCCTTTGGAGATGAACTATGATGTGTAGTTTGTGTTGAATCTAATTAAATCACTATGGTATAAAGAGCCAAGTTATGCTTCCCCCCATATTGTATGGGTATAGATGTGCATATAAGTCAAATTATATTTAACTTCGGCCCTAGACAATTCAATATATTTGGTATTAGTGTAAAAAAAATTGAATCAATTCTTACATGTGGTTATAAAAAAAAATTGGTGTAATTATAATTTGAATTGAGTATGGTGTAAATAGCATAGAAAATGACATGAATTTCTATTTTTTTTTAGAATATAGTGCATAAATGGGATATTGAGATCATGTTTCATGTAGCATGCCCCAAATCTAATATCTAACAATATTAAAACATATAATATAAGTTAGAAAACCTAGTTTATGATTACTAATGTATGCATGTATGTAGACATGTAATGTGCACATTCCACTGGTATGAATTATGTAAAAAATGATTCAAACTATGAAAAAATGGGAATATATGTTATTAATATGTCTCATTCCTGGTGATACTTGTCAAAATTGATTAATTTTTTTTTTATGTCTAATATTATATTATATCAAACTACAATAACTTTTAGCAACATGAAACAGCTATTATGTGTGAATCTAGATAACAATACCCTATTTAGATAATAGTTTCCTATGTTATAGTTTGAATGGATTAGATTTTTTTTATAATATCAAAACCCTTATAAGGATATTGAAAAAACTAATCATTTCTTGAGTATTATGTCATTCTTACAAAACCTTGTGTCATGTTGTGTAAAAATTATGTATAAAGTCTAACCAATCATAATTTACTAAGAAAAAAAATATTTTCAACCATTATGTGAGCCACAACTAAAATGTACTAGTTATTTTGAAGTAAAATATGATTGAATATAATGACACATATCAGATATGTATTGATTTAACTACTACCCTATGTATTTGAGTTTGTATAAATAGTGTTTGTGTATGCCTTCCTTTTAGTGAGAAGGATGAGTCTAGTGTGAGTTGAATGAAAAGTGAAATTTCATGTGTGTTATGTAATGATCTTATTCATTGTTATATATATATATATATATATATATATATATATATATATATATATATATATAGAGAGAGAGAGAGAGAGAGAGAGTTGAGTTGATTCCAATAAACATAGCAATAGAGGAATTGTTATTGGAAAAATGAAGTACTAGTGATTAGGATAATGAAATAATTTGTGTAAGATTGATATGATGGTAATAAAATATCATTTTTGACCAACTTCTACATGAAAGAAATAGTTTTTGAAATGGATTTATGATTTTTAAGAATTCTATTGTTTAGAAGGAATCCTAGATTTGTCATAATGTTGCCCCATAATTTAGGAGTATGGCATAGGTAGAAAGGAATATATAATTTTGAAAATAAAAAATTAAAATTCATTTCAAAATTGTGAATAGTAAACTTTTAGATTTGTGTTGTAAAATATCCCCAAGAGAGTTATTTCTTGTAGCCAATTTGAGGAGGTGGATCACTAATTCAAGCCGGTGAGAAGGTCAATTTAGTAAGCATCAAAACCAAACCTTTGCATTCTTAGAAAAAACAATTTTGGGTAATTTTAACTAAATTTTATTTAACTTATAGTTTTAGTTTAGTCATTATGGCCCTATCCTAGTGATGTTGACTGTTCCTTCGTTTGGGGTGGCCCTCTCTAAAAAACAACACCCTTATCCTTAGTTGTTGTCTATAAAAGATAGATTTGTCCAATTATGCTTAAAAATCAAAATAAATGTATTTATATTCAATATAATTATATTAAGCATTATGTTTTATTATTTCTAACATAAATATTTGTGTTCTTAGTTTTTTTTTAGGATATTCATTATAAGGAATTTCAATGGGGTTGAATGATGGAGATTGTCCATGACCTACCTTTATTAGAAGTTGAGAGGTATATCATTGAGATGGTAGGTGTCAGCTATGTTATTTGGTTATATTTTATACTCTATCATTTCCATATGATGGTCATATTTCTAGAGCATTAGGATGTAGATACTTGTACATTTTGGTTGCCTATAGGCAAGAAATTTTTTACTCTAGAAGATATATGGTAGATTTTGAGACTACCGGTGCTTATCACTAGGGTAGTATTGCATGAAAAGGTGGGACTAACCCCAAGGATATTATGTAGAGATACCTAAAATCTAGACCTTGTGGTCATCATCAAAGAGGTGGGTTATTTTATATGGTATTGTTTACAATTATGTTATCTAATGTTCTATGTGTGGAATTTTTTTTTTTTTTTAATAAATATTGTCTTCATTCATAGTGGTCGATGGTAGTGGGGTCTCCATATCATATATGATGCATTCTATCATCTAGGATAATTAATATCATGGGAACATGTATTCATAAATATGGGTGATGATTTTTCATTTATACCAAGATATTTATATGTTTGCATAAAAGGAAATTAGTGGTGTTTACCAAGTGTAGAATAGGAAAATCCTTAGGTGTGTGCTAATATGTGGATTATAAATGTCCAAGTGTGAGCTACAATCACCATAGGATGTCATAGAATATTGGATGATTTTATTATTGATTCTAATACTTGGGAGACCATATAGAGGATTTTTGGGATGGTTGGATGATGGCAAACAGTTGAGTTAGATCCATGTTAGTTTTTAATACTATGACAAATACTTGAAGTGTATGAGTGATTTCAATATGATAGAGTTACATGGTAGTTCATAATTCATTATGATGTGTCCCTAAGGTCTTTGGTGTGAGCACAAAGTGTTAGATATCTAGTGACACTAAGATATAAAGATAGACTATATGATGTTGATCTTTCCCCCAGTCCTAAGAATGAGAGGGATCATATTATAAATATTCCCAATGTAGAAGATTTTGGTGTACATATGCTTATACTAGATGGTGTATAGAGCATATGTGGGCCCAATTATTTTTAATTAGATGAGATGGAGTTGTTTATGATGTGTTATACCTTGTACATGTGAGGGTTTTTTGAGGATGAGATGTTTGATTTAGTTTTTTATTGTAGTATAAATAGTGGCTAATGTTATTCTTTAATATGCATATGTAGGTGATTAATACTACTAAATTATGATTATTGAGTCATTTTTTCCTGAGTTAATGCATCGCATTCTAGATGATATGATGGAGGGTGGTCTTATCAAGTGAGTGACAATGGTTTTTGGCATACACATTCCATCATTTTCTTGAGATAATATTTTTATTGTTACTTATTTTTTATCTACCATAGAGTAACATGAGTTGAGAGTGGAAGTGGTGATACTACAGATGCTCTCACTAGACTCAACTACTATTTTAGGTCCTAAATTTTTATATGAGTATGTTCACTTATAGAGATTGCATGTGGACCTAATGGACAAAATAGACATATACAAGGACCATGAATGGAGGGAGAGGTCTAGACCTAGGAGATATGGTGATCTTTAAGCATCTACACTAGGTATCTAGTGTTGGTAGATATAGAGGATGTTTACATGGACCAAGAGGGTCATGTAGATCAAGGGACCATTATCAAGGGACTTTTTATTGTATAATTTTTATGGAGTATCATCTTATTATATTATTTGTATGTGTGTGCGCATGTGTGTGCACACTTTTTAGCCTTTTTAGAATATAGTGATAATTTATATTTTAGAATCATGTATAAACTATATGTACCTTGTATATTCATATAACCAACTTGAAGTGAATAAAAACTATGAACCATACTAATAATTTTTCATAACTAAATCATTGTACTAAGATTGTGGAACTATCTTGTTGTAAATAATTATAGTAGGAATATGTGGAATACATGATGCATAAATATCAAATAGTTGTTGATTATTTTTTCCTTGTATTAAAACACTATTATAAGTTTACCTATCTTTCTATATTGGCTTCCATTATTTTACATAGTTATCTAGATGCATTTATAGCCACATGATGCATGACCATTGGTTCCTTAGAAGGAATGCCCTTGGATAACATAGTCATGGTAGAATGTAATCTAGTGAAATAAGGAAAAGGAGATATGTATGTCACTTTTGTAAACTTGATAATTCCCTTATCAACATACTACTCAATTTTCCCTCTAAGTTCACAAAAATAATTATCCCAAAAACCATTAATGTGATGATCATTTTAATAAGTCTATTTCTAGTTTTATCCAACTGATGTTGTGGATGATAATGATTGGGAAGAAGATTTATCATTATCATATCTAATAATGTCTTATGAATGTCATGAATCCTATCTCTCAATCACTAACATTTTATAGGTTTATTATTTCCATGAGGTTCTTTAGTGACTATGGGAGTGGAATAGAATATTAAATCTTTACACTTATGTATTAATTTAACTTGTGGATTATGAGGAATATTTTACTTAGGACATAGTGCATCCAATTCTTGAAAGAATTTAGATAACTCTGATGGTAGTATTTTAATATTTAAGTATGCTTCTATATTTTTTTGCACAAATCCATATTTATTTTCTAGTTTAATGGTCTCATAATAAAGAGTCTCAAATGATTTAGATGTTTGATATAATATTTTTCCTTAAGAGGAAAAATGAGGCCTCTACAAAAAATGTATTGTCTCAAATTTATTTGGTTGATAGATTAATTATTGCATACATGTACTAAACCTTAATAAATAATCATAAACTAGCTTTAACTTTCCTTGATGTAATGATGGTAGTCACTCATATGTAACTTTGGGTCCTTATTCTTAATAAAATGCATAATAAATACTTATTCTATCTTACTATTTGTATGTAAAGACCCACTAGGTAATGAATGATGAAACCAATTTAGTGCATAATTCTCTAAACTATTTGGAAATAAATATAACAATATCATATTTCCATTGTAATAATTCATATCATTTTGTAATCTTTGAGGTTTAAATAAGTAATTCCATGTCCATTGAACTTAGAAAATGTGTGTATGATATATTGGGCATGATAGTATTGCCGTTAATATGATTTGAATCAGCACAAGAATGATATTTATTTTGTGTTTCAAATCACCTACAACATGAATTAGATAAATAACCTCTTGTGAAGGCATATTAAGATCATTAAGGGTCTCATTTATAAATTAAATTTCAATATTAATTTTAACTATTGGTACACTATTTTGAATAGGGGAAGAAGGTTTTGGAATTAATTTGTCTTTATGAATGGTAGATTTGTGAGGTTTAATTATATTTAATATATTATTAGTTTGAAAATTACTATTACATTCTATGGAAATAGAAGGAATCATGATATTATTTACATCACTGTAATTAGCGCACTCACATATTTTATCTTTCAAGGGAGAACTAGGAACATTAGCAATAAATTGAGCATTAAGTGAACTATCATTTTATTCATCATGTAACATATAATCATAATTAATATAAGGTAAGGTTAGACATGTTTATATACTATGGATAGTATAAATATTTTCCTCTTCACTATAACATAGTAATCATTATCATTCTAGTTTCCATCATCATCAATATCTTGTTAACTTGTAGAATCATCATTTGAAATAAAAATATTTTCATTTTCACTAAAAAATAATGTAAAATATGTATTTATATTTTTAACTTTTCTAAAAACATCAAAACATGTAATAGGAATACATTTTTTTAATTTCATCATCAACATTGGTAATGGAAACAATTGCATTTTGAGAAGGGGAGAAAATAGGAGAAACATTGACATTTTTTACCTTATCTAAAGATCATTATATTCATAAGAAACATTATTGTTATATTATTTATAAAAATTTGTAATAAAAACATATTCATTTTTAGGATAAGAGATTATGGGAGAGTAAATTGTATTTTATACCTTAGGCATATCATTATCATATATAAAATTAGCATTATTATAACTAGTTTAAAATTTTTTAGATACACAATTATTATTTTTGTTATGAAATGGGATTATAAGTTTTTTGTATTTATAATTTAAAATTAAAAAATAATACATAGAAAAACTTTTTGATAACCTAGGAGTATTATCAAAAAATGCATCACCAATGAGGGTTTCTTTTGGAATTATATGTTAGTTTTTTGGATGGTTAGAAGGGGAGACAATAGAAGTAGGGAAAGAACATGTGTATACATTAATTTACTTAATAAATTGATTGTTACTTGAATAATTTTATTCATAATAATAATGAAAATAATAATAATTATCATCCTTATACAAGTAGTCATGTTAATCATTAGTATATAGTAGACAATCTTGGTAATTAGTCCATTCTTGATTGTAATTATAAGGAATGCCTAATAATGCATGAAGTGGATGAAGAGGAAGATATTATTTGTTATCCATTTTAAATTTTACAAATATTAAAATTATAACAAGAGGAGAGAGATAAACTAATGCTAGTGAATAGTCCAACATAAAAGGAAAATTATAATTTAATTTGCAATCCTAAGAAGACAAATTTTATAAAGATAGCCTAAGGGACACAACTAGGGATTACAATATTTGATTATTAAATTGAGTTCACCAATATTTTTTATCAAATTTAGATTAGTATATTTTTAATATAATAATACAATTAGTTTAGTGATATAGATGGGTAGTCAAAATACCTATTTATACACACATTTATTTTCATAAAATCATGATATGAGTAATTAGTATTTTTATCCAAAATCACATAAAGGGATGAGAAAATTATTTGTTTTCATAGAATACATATTATAAGTGAGTAAGGTTGACTATAAGGGTAACTGGGATAATTTTAGATCTAATGATGTGGCTATTGTGACTACTTTGGATAAGACCAATGGATCTAGACTGTAGCATCCTACTATGTTTTCCTTAGGGTGCATTGTTGTTTGGGTTGATATTGAAATAAAAATTAAAATGGATGATATATGTGGATTTTATTGTAGATTTGTTTTATCCTATCATGAATGTACCATCATAAAATTTAACCTATGTTTCACCTTATCTTCCTCAAAAACCCTATAAAAATCCTATACACAAACCAAATGGAGATAAAATGCAAATGGGGGGAAAATGGGAAGTATGAAGGCTCGAGTTAGCATGATAACCCTTTTCAATTAAGCATTGCCTACATATCTCCAAAATAAGGACCTCTAGTCAATTTAGTTCTCCCTTTAGTGTATGTGTGTGAATAGAATCATATGTAACTATGAATCTAAAATGTTCATTCACCTAGGCTCTCATTTTTTTCAAACATTCAATCTAGATATATAGTGTAAACTTTAGATAATTATGTAGGTACTAATCTAACTTTAGTATGTTTTTTTACTTTTATTTATTGGATAAATAAGTGTTAGATATAAAATTCCTTAGGGAAACCTACAAATATGAGACTCTTAGTTTTTAATTTAAAAACCATTGATGTGCCAACCAAATTAATAAGGTAAAATGGTCATAAAAAGAGACCCAAATGAAATGTGCTTTGGAAAACATTCTAAAATTTTTGTTGGACAAGACCCCACCTTTTAAACAACCTAGTGGAGTGTTGTGGTTCAAATATGGTGGTATTGTCTTAAATTGACATCAAGATGAATGAAAAAAAAGACCAAGGATATATATGAATCAAATAATGAATAACATGGAAGAATGACATTTGAATAAATACATTAAAACACCCATGTGAAATAAAAACATAATAAAAATATGAACAAGACAACATGTATCAATTGGATCTAGAATCATCACTGGGATCCTCTAATACAAAGTCACAAAAAGTCATAATACTTGTATTTAATTGACAAAATTTTGGTGTTTATAACATGTACTACAATATGATTATCATCATGGGCATACTCAATTATATTGATCTTTATCTTGATGATAATTCAGTACCTCTACATGTAAAATCTACCTCGATTCCCAATAACATTAACCACTTTTCTCAACACTACTAATTATAGAAACTAATTTTTTTTATATAATAACTAAAGACTACTCAAAAACTAATAAAAATTCTTCCCCTATTAGATGAAAGGTGAGAAGCTATGCATAAATAAGGATCACTAGATAATTAGTCTACTCCTCATCAATGATATCAAATAATGCAAAAAAAAATTATACATAAAACATTACAAAAAATACATGATCTTAGAGCTATCAATGAACTCAAGATAGGTGGGTCACTGGCTCTATCATCTTATTTAATCCTGACGGACCTTTAAACCCTAAAATGTAACTCATTTGTATCTGATAGCACTAATGAATAAGAAAAAAATTTAAATCATAGTTTCATCACAAAAATAATCCATTCTAAAACTTAAATCAATATTAAGGTGTCATATTCAACCAAAAATGCACTCATTATACATTTTAATATCTTTATTTCTCAACTTTTTAATACTTTTTTCTTAAAATTCATAAGGGGAGACCTCCAAATAATTTTTTTTTTTTTGTGATGATATTGAAATGTCCCAAAACATAAATATCAAGTAATCACACACCTACTTTATTTATAAAAGTAAAAGTTACAAAAATTGGCTTATGTATAAGCTATAATACTGGAAAATTATGGATATTTGAAAAACAAACCTTTACACTTAGTGGGATTGGAATTATTTACCTCTTATACGATTAAATTTTTATAAAACTACTCTTGAACAACTCCTATTAACTACCACTTGAAAAATAATCTCAAACTATACTTATATCAACATGTCTAAATGACAAGGTTATCATTCATTGCATATAATTACTATAAAAAATAATTTAAAAAAGATTTGATCTTCATATACCCTTCACATATAAGGTTTTAATATATTCTCCCTTACCAACTCTTTTACACATGTTATTAATGCATGAAATTTGAAACTTTGCATATATTTCAAACATTGCAATGTTTAGTCATTAAAATAATATAAAAAGCTTTTTCAATAACAAAAGCTTTTACCTGAAAATTAAAAAAAATAACCAATTAAAAAATAAATGTTTGCTATGAATTTGAGGGACCCATTTAAAACTATGAGTGAATATTTTAATGATGTTCAAACTTAATAATGCATGAAAATCATGCCATTGAAAAATTAAATCATACCTTTATCTAAATTTCAACATCCAGGCTTATTTTTTTAATTTCATGCACCATGCTCCCAATAATTCAACATAAATTTTGATATAATCATGATTTATTTTAGGAAAATACATGTCCCAATATAATTTAATACCCAAAAAATCAGATAACTCTTCTTTTAGGTTCCCATGCCCAAAAAGAATTTACCACCATGCTCCCAATAATCCAACATAATTTTTTATAGAATCATGCTTTATTTTAGGAAAAGACATGTCCCAATATAATTCAATACCCAAAAAATAAAATAACTCTTTTCTTAGGTTCCCATGCCCAAAAAGAATTAACATTAATAAATGGAACTTCAACATAGATTAAATGTTCTTTTTAGACTATTTTCAACACTCTCGAGCATAAATTGGCACTTTTGGTCAACTCCAACCTTTTTTAGACATGCCTAATCAATATTTTTTATTTCCCCTTGGGTATAAATGGTGTTTTATCAAATTTTTATGGTTCCACCATCTTCAAGAAATGTTTTCAAAGCCTCAAGTGGTCTTAGAAAATGAATTTTCAACTAATATGTAAGAAAATAGCACTTTAGACTTATTATAGGAAAAATGAAATACCTTTATTTACACAATTCTTTGGGATGAGATAAAACAATAATTTTAAAAATATATATATTTTAAAAATATTCTAAAAAATTTACTTATGAAAATAATTTCCACTTTATTCTTTCATAGTACTTTTATATCTTTGGCTTCCTTAAGGATCCATTGCAACCATCACTCTAATACCAATATTATGAAAAATATATAGACTAAAACATGAAAAATCACATATTAATTTCATAAAATAATCTTAAATAAATATTCACTTAATTACACATTATATTTTTTATTATTTTGTTAATATTCTTAAATAAGATTTTGAGACATGATTTACATACAAGATCCAATAGTCTAAAGAACCAACTAACATACCTATAACATGGCTAACACAATTAACATATAAATTACTAACATTAATTACTAAAAACTAACATTAATTTATTTATTAAATGGGGTGTCTTGCTAGGAGATACATGTCCCAACTAAGTAACAGTAAATGAACAATATAAACCTTGGTTCACATGACCCAATAATTTATATATCTAGTAAATGCAATCATTCTCTTTGTAGCAATTCATATTTGTATGATAAATTTTCTATTTAAGAAATATTAATTTCAATAATTTTATCTTATTTAGATCATCTAAATTAAAAATAATTTAAAAGATTCTAATTAACCCATTCTTTATTTTGACCATACTAAACCTTAGATTTTCTTCATTGGTGGTTCATCTTTCCTTTTATAGGTTTTAGATCTGATTTATGATTTCCCCTTATTCATATAATAAATCCCATACTATATCTATAGTTTATCCTAAAATGAATTATTTTTATGATTCAATCTATGATTTTTATGGTGACATGCTTCTTTCCTCAAACATGTTATATGTTTCAAAATCATGTAAAATAATTATTTAAATCTATCTACAATAAACTTAAGAAATATATTAATAATTTGAATTCTTAGCTCTACTTAGTAAAACATATTGTCTAAATATAAAATCTAAGATCTTTTTTGTTAATAATCATTGGGAAAGGGCATGTATGACTCCTTTAAATTAGCTTCCCCTTAGACCTCAATGTAGTGGCAGGCACCATCATTCCCCCATTATTCACCCTAGGCATGTATTAAATTTATCAGTCCATTCTATCACAACATGAATGGGAAGGGTGCATCATATTATTTTACAATATGAAGATACTCAACATGTCCCTCAGAATCCCTCTTCACCTCTTTAGGAACCAACTAATATGACTAAAGAGTATAATGTCATTGATTAACTTAAGAATACTCTGGCTAAGATATTCATATTAGATTACATAAGAAGGCCATTATTTAAAAGGATATTATTTATATTTAATTTAATGATACAAATTTACTAGATAATATAAATCTAGCTTATTTTATAATTATTATTAATACATTAAAGCATGGTGAAACCATTCTTTCTTTTAAGAATGAATATTTTCCTACTCAACATACTATAAATCAAAATCTCCCATTATTCATTCAATGAAAAATATTCAAACAATATTGCTTTTAATAATCTATATGATTTTCTTCATACATGGAAAAAATCTAAATAAAGGGAAGACACCACTTCCAACCAATTAATAAGATATCACTAAAAATATTTGTTGCAATATAAACTCATAATAGGAATCTTTCTTAATAGGTTATCCATTGGGATAGTAATTTATTAAATATATTAGGTTTCAATCATGGGAGGTATTACACATTACAATATGTATCAATGATGAATATCATACGTTCATGTAAAATTTATTTAAAAAATTAGAATTTATGGATACATAACCTTGGATAATATTGTGAGTTACTAGTATACAAGACAAACCAAGTACTTTATTACAAATATTACTTGGTAAAGTTTTGATTTTTTTACCTTAAAATTGACATAGATTTGTGGGTTGATTATCAAATCAATAAGGAAGTCATTTTGAAATTATCATAGAATAATTGGGCACAAGATAAATAGTTTTGCAGCATTGTAGAAAAAGATTCATAAGTTTAACGAGGAAGGGATCATTATGGTAATAGGGTAAATGCACCAATTTAGAGGACAAAAAATGGCTCATATCTAAGAAAAAATTCAAATTTTACAACGGGAAAGTGCTCTTATTTTTTAAAAATAAAATAAAATAAAATAGGAACACATGGTTTGGTGATAACCTTGAAGGACATATGCCCTATATAAACCCAAAAAAACACAAAACTACATAATCATGAATTTTATTTCATTTTTTAACTTTTACTCATGATTGAAGAGATTAAAATAGAGGTCGTGCATGTTATTTATCTCCAAACATCAACACCAAGATTTCACACTTGGATCATGGTCCCAAGTTTGTTTTTTCTTAGGGCATGCTTAAGGTTTGTAAAGATCTTTTTTATCATGCATTTTTTATAATAATCACAAGACAAGGGGAATTAAATTAAAATTACATATCTCTCATAAAATAATTCAACTATATAATATAATTTTTTATATTTATAATTTTATATTATTGATTTTATGGACCCACTTTCATAAAAAAACCTCCAACAAAACCCTGATGAAAATCTCTAGCATTTTAACTTCATAGAAGAAGTTGAATAATATCAATAATATCAATCAAAATGAAAATATTTGGAAATTATCATTGATATTTGGTGTGACTCTTCTAAAAATAGTACACAAACTTCACTTAATGATACATTAGAGGTGTTTATAATTAAGTGGGAAATGTCACTTCCCAACTTGATGTAATGTTGCATCAAATAGAGGTATTGAAATAATATTATTCCAATAAATTTTCATATGAGAATATTAAAAGGAAAAATATATAACAATAAATAACAATTATTATTATTTTTTCATATTCTCAGAACCACCAAATTTTCACCAATGATTTGTGGACACACTAAGAATGATTGGCGTATTCTTATAGAGATTAAAAAAATAGAATAGGTGGTGGATGGTGTTTGATGAATCTTCACGTAATAAAAATGAGGTTCCATTATATTTTTAATAAATATGTATTATGAGTTTTTTTCCAATAAATATAAAATTATTTTTACATGAAGTCATCCCAAGGTAGGGGATGCATGTCCTCATTTAATAGACATGGTACTAAGTGGTACCAAAAGCACCCACAAAGAAATACAAGGATAATAATTCATACTTCCATCCCAAAAATATTGCATTTTAGTATACAAATGGACAAATTAAGGTATTAGTAGTTTCACATATGTCATGATTGACCATGGTATGTATACACTGAGGACTTAAACACAAACTATAGGTGGAAGTACATCTAGTAGTGCCCCTCCTACTATTGAAGCTTCACATGGTGGTACATCTAGAAGGCATTCTATAGTTCTTGTACATAATTGCACATCATATGGGAGGAAGTGTACTAGACTAGTTATTTAGGTTATACATATAGGGATTAAATATTAAAATCTAATAGGCACACCTATAGAGATTATGTTCACATCTATATAGGACACTAGTATGCCATATGTTTAATGTTATTTTTTATTTACTATTAAATGTAATAAACATAAAACTATTAAAATTTGATATAAATTATAGAATATATATAATATTAATGTATAATATGTTATAATTAGTAAATTGACAAGAAAATACACAAACTTAGCTCAAATGAATATATGATGATTTTGTAGGCTAACTATTGATGGAAACAAATTACAAATAATTATGAATTGTATCACAACTAAAATAAAAAAATCAAACTATGTTGGGTCAAGGTTGAATTAGAGCCTTACCTATTTATTATGGCCATATCTTAGTTGACTATGTGATTTATTTTCCTACATGATCACCTTTGTTTGTCTATGATGACTTACTAATCAATGACTAAGTGTCTCGATTTGATGTGTATAAGACCTATAAAATCAAAACTATGAATCCTTCATAATAAAATAAATAGAGATAAAATAAAAAGGGATAAATTAGGTAGAGATAATATCTCATCTATCCTTAGAAAATCCTTCATACTCTAAGTGATGCTTACATATCCCAAAAAGGCCTTAGGTCGATGTAGTTCTCTCACCTAGGTGTATGTGTGTAATATTGGATACAAGACTATATGTTATTTTTCTTATGATTACCATTGACACAAGCATACAAATGATTTATTAAACCTTATAACCTATAAATAAATAAATAATTCAATAGATATGTATATATAAAATTGTATAGCTTATGTGAGAGATATAAATTGATCTTGAACTCCTAAAAAGACTCTTACTTATATATATCTCTTGAATTTGAATTTTAATATGGGGATTATTGGCACAAGAGGGGATAAACCTAAAAATAAAAACATCCATAAAAAATAATTTTAACTACATATAAGCTTGAAAAACTTTCACAAATTATGTCAGGACAAGTTTGTATTACTCAGGTAGGGCTATAATGTACCATTGTCCATGAAGTGTGACCTTGTCCAAAAGTCACAAAATAGAAATATGAAGACATAGAATGAGATTTTGGATCCCCAAGGTATATTTTAAATGGTTGAATATAAATATGAAATACCATAAAGTGAAAAACAAGAGAGAGAATCATGAGACTCAAAAAATAATGTGCCAATAACCCCTTTGTTCATTAATATTCCTAATAATCAAGGTTGTGAGAAAATGTATATTTTGGATGAGATTTTGTCAAATTTGGGTATTTAATTTCAATCTCTCCCCCTCCATACCTTTATTATATTGGTGTAGTGAAGTGAATTTACTATAGGAATGGATAAATAGATATATGAGTGGTAAGGAACACTTTATCTTATGATGTGAAATTCAATTGTGTAAAATGCCTTTACAGAAAAACTTTAAAAAATTGCCACTATAAATAGTTATTATTCATATTTTAAATTTGTATTCTTAAATTTTGAAATTTTAAAAATAAAGAAAGGAAATAATGCACCTAAAAGAGTATGCAATATTATTTACATGTAACTTGCAATTATAAATATGGTGATTTCAACTTTGTTTGCTTCCTAGCTAGGGAGAGAAAATAATTTTTAAAATGGTAGCAAGATGAGTGATAGGTAATTAGGTGTCACTATACCATAATCATACCATATCATAGATTTAAAACTTGTGGTGAAATTTGGGAGTGATCAAGTCTTAATGAGTGAAGCTTTTAAATTAGAAAAGGGTATGCTTCCACTTGTGAAGAGTGCTCTAAAGAATAGTAAAGTCCTAACCATAAAGTTTCAATAGGATCTAATGGTAATATAAAATAAAATATGGATGTAACCATGAAAAACATTCATAAAGGTTAGCCATATATTTTGAGTTTCACTAGACTCTAATGTGGCCCACTTGTCACTTTATGAATCACACTACTACAAACAGATCTATATTTAATTTTTCCACTTGAAACTTTTGAAAAAGATAAATTTTCAATTTTTGATGTATAAACATGGATAATAATGAAAACCATGCCTCTTTTATATGTAATATATATATATATATATATATATATATATATATATATATATAAAATTCCATTGGACTTATAATTACTTGAATACTAAAATATTTAATAATAGTATTTTGAGAATTGTGACTTAGTAAAGGGGAGTACATGATCTGGTATCACGCCCCTTACATTTTGTATTTATGTTGAAGGATTTGAAACCTTTTAGAATGAGCATATAAAAAATTTATGCACCTTCATAATGTATAATTTTTTATGTTTATCTTGTCATCATAATTAAAATGAGTATGTATTTCTATATTTGATACTTGAAGCATTTTTTAAAGAGATGTATGCTTTATTTGACATGTATCACCTTAATCTATGAATATTTTAGATACTTGAGTGCATAGTCATTTATATTCCACCCTCTCAAGGTGATGGATGTGAGAAACAAATCATTTTCATTCAAACAATAGTAAATTAATAATATTATATTTTGATTCAATTTTGAGTAATAATGTAGTTATATTTTTTAAAATGTTATGATGATTGAATGAAATTTATACCATATGGAAGGTAATATCATTAGGATTATAACGAATCTAACAGGGTGAGATTTGGAGAAATATTTTTATTATATTGTTATTCTTTTTTTCTCTATAGTGGTTTGAATGAGCAAAGTATACGCATAATATTTTATTTAGGGAAGGTAAATTTGATAAATAGTGTGATCAAAATAGGTATAACTATTCATGTTCATTATAATTTTAAAGTTAAAATTTTAGCATTTGTGAAGAAAAGAGACTAAATTCTTCAGTAGAGACCCCTTACACCCACACATTTTGAGTAAGAACAAGTTATTATTGAGGGTAAGAATGAGCTTGATCTTGTGAGTATCAAAACCTCAATATTTAGTGGGTTGGAATTTATTTTAAATTTTTATTGTTTTTATTGTTTTTATTATTTTATTTACTTCTATGATCCTATCCCACCATACACAACCCTATCCAAACTGGATGTGGCCCTATCCTTGGTATTATGGTATTGTCCATGGTATTATCCTAGATGGTGTAATATTGTTAGTGTTGTTATCTTAATCAACACAACAATAAATAAATAAAATTTTTAATAAAACAATATATTATTTTCAAATCATAAATATGATTGTTGACATATTTTTTCATTATATTTATGATTTTAGGGATATTTGCAAGCTCAAGAGTTTCATCATGGATATATTATGCAGACCATTTGTGAGCTTCCCTTGTCAATAGAGGAGGTCATGATTATTGATGCTTAAACAATAATACCCTATGATATGCATATGATGACAACTTTGGTGAAGCGGTGACATTTGGATAAATTTACATTTTGGTTGCCCATAGGGAAGATGATTATGACTTTAAAGGTTGTGTGGAATATTTTTCAATTACTAATAGTGTGTAATTAGGTTGTGGTATAAAAATTTTAGTTAGTATTTATTATTCTCATATGTACATGATAGGACATGATATAGGTAGAGGATATATATTTAGATATACAACTATTTTATTATCAAATGTTGTAGTTTTAGGGGTTTTATGATTGCATAAGTTTTTTATGTGCACTACTAGCTCCGTTAATTGAATTATATAGTGGAAGAGTTTATATCTTGTGTATGATGGTTGATAATATTTACAATATTGAGGATTATCGCATTATGTTCTCATAGGGTTGGATGATGTTGATGCACTTTTATAAGTATTTGTATATATTTACATGAGAGCATTATGGTAGTGGGATTAGTTTTATAACCTTATTACATTATTGGGAATATGATCATATATAAATTATACAACCAATTAGGATGCCATTAGTCATATAGTCTCATCTATATGTGTATGCACAAAGATGGAATAGTATGATCAATGTGGCATGCATTAGTAACATGGATTATTATGATATATTGGATCAATTATCAATAGGTGATGTGATATGGAGGCCATACCATGGTTTGAGGCTTGGAGAGAGGATTTCATGTATTTATGGTAGATACAAGTGAGTTTTTAGATACATGACTAGTTTTTAGGAGTATATGAGCAATTTCAAAAGGAGTGGATGGCTCAATAGTTTGAAGTGATTCATGGGGTACCTCTAATATCAGTTATATGGTAGTTGTTGGTCAGAGATCTTATGAAAGAGGGGGAGTTGTTGGAATAAATATGAATAAGAGGGGAGTGAATCAGTGTCCTTATAAATTTTACTTTCAATTTAATAAATATTCTAACCATTAATCAAGTAAAATCATCATATGAGCAATATCAACTAGTCTAGCAACATAATAATGGGAATATACACAAATAAAGTATGAATACATCATATAACTGGAAAAGCCTCATGGGGAATAAAACCCACTAACCATATATTGGAAAACTATTCCTATAAATTAATGAATAAAATTTAGTTGAGCACCCCTCAACTTGGAGCACCAAACCCAGTCTATCAAGCACTAACTTGAAAGAGTCTTTTAGTAAGCACCCACTTGCAAGGAAACACCAACTCCCTTAGTTACTCAAAACCAACTAAGCCACCTCTTACCAAGAAACCACTTAGACAAGTATACTTCTACCTTCCATATTTTTCCTTATTTCAATCTTCAATAGATGATGGTCCTCTTCTTCAGCTCTTCACACACTTATATTCCTCTCAAACTAGCATCTAGCCTTTTTCACTCAACTAGCCCTCTTATTCAATTTATTAGGTCATATGGAATTAATAATCATATTTGAAACTTATACTATATATTCATTACACCCATCTTATTGTCCACATGACCTCCTCAGTCTCCTCTTTGTGTTATTTTATGTGTTTACACACTTCCTTATCTTACTTACCAATTAGGCATAATTAGTCTTGCTCTTATACAAGTCAATTGATATCACACACCTTGTTTAACCATGCACACTTGAATACTTTTATTACCATTATAGTAGGTCTTATAACACGTTTAAAACATAAATGAAACAATATAATAGTTTATTAATAGCATATAGAACCAAAACCTCTTTTAGGCCTTAAGGAGAACTAATTCCATTAGGCCTTCATTAGAACACCTTACTCTTTGTCTTTATTTAAATTATTTAAAAATCACAATAGAGAATTAAAACCTCATATTAAATATACCTTTTAAAACTTCACTTCAGGTCTACAACACCTTTTAGGTCCAACCACCACTTGAAACCCTTTTCAAAACACTTTATAATAAGCTTGTGCATACATAGAAAATCTATCTTGAACAACTGAATCATAAACACCATTTTTCAAAAAAAATGGTAAACTATAAAATATTAATAAACTTAATTTCCTTAGGTTCATCAAAAACTTCATAATATTATTCTAATCAATGTATACAAGTTTAAACTCTTCTCTGTAACTATCCCACTCAGAACTACCAACTAGCCTCAAAATAGAGTCATAGAAACTTGAACTTATGCCATATGAAATAAAATAATAAAGAGATTAAAATTATTTAATATTACCTTAAAAAATACTTATAAAAATATCCAACAAAAATATCACAAGATCTAATGGAAACATTGGTTTTTATAGATTTGTTGACCTTCTCTCTCATAGTCTTTACTCAGCCACACAAGCCATTTTGGAATCAATGTTAAAACCTATTAAAATGAATATAAAAAACTATAAAAATAATTTATGGGTCATATATGTCCCAATAAACATCTCCATATTCATTATATACTTTAATTTAGAAGATAAGGCTTCAAACTCATCATTGTACCTTGTTCACTCAAAATTGTTAATTTTCTTCAAAGACCAGTCATGGTTACTTTAAATCAAAAAAATTGTGTAGACACATTAAAATATTGATAATTCATTAATATTATCCTTATGTATCTTAAACATATCCAAATATAAAAATACTAAGGTCTAATGGTAAATATTAGACATATAGACCAATCTCTGGACCTCTCTATACACATAACTCACTAAGTTAGACAAGTCAACTTTGTGAGAAACATTTTGATATATAAAATGAATAAAATATTTTATTAAACATTAAAATGTATTATAGGTCTTTAAAAATTTCTCCATGCAGTTGGATTCATTCCTAATCCATGATAACACATCCCTAGTCACCTTTCACTTCTACCTAGTTTTTCTCACTATTTGCATCATTAGGATTGTTAGTGATAGGTTATCTTAGATGATTGGTTTAGTACACATAAGGGGTACATCCTATACATAATATATCATTTACACAAACTATAAATCTCAAAAAAAATTCTCCATCCATTTATAAACGTTGACTTGGTTAACTCTGACTGCTACAACAAATTTCTAAGAAACAAGGCCTTTTCTATAGGTTTTACTCATACTCCTAACAAACCAATCACACCTTGAGTTGATTGAGATTTTAATATAACCTTTAATCACTTTTATATCCATACCAATCATTATGATCACTTTAAAATAACTTATTTCATATTGGGTCACTATTAGGGTTCTTTAAGGGTTTAAACCATCTTCTAATCTTAACGATCATGCATAAAGCTTAGTCCTTCATTATAAAAACAAATGCCTAAAAATATGAGCTAGAACCCTCCCCCACCTACCATGAATATCTTAGGTTCTCATGAATATGTTGCACATGCTAATGAACACTTAAAAAACCTTTTTTAGTAGACAACTCTTCATTGTGTGCACTCGAGAGACCTTAGAACCACTTTTCAAGCCTTTTATTTCAAACCATGACCTAAATATTCATGTATATTCTTAAAAAAACTAGAATTACTTTTTTTAATGCTCACCTATTCACACCTACCTTGGAAACTGATCCTAATACCTCATTATATCATGTTCTCACCAACTTACTTTACTACACCTAAGTCTTCATACCTCATTAGGTCTTAAATAGAACTTTAAATGTATTTTTAGGCTCACACAACCTTTCTCATGGTTATACACATCCATACATCCTTCATGGGTTTTGACAACACCTCATGACACCTTATTAGATTAGGCAGGGTCTAGAACTAGTCTTAGATATAGACATGAACTTAAGGTCTTACCCCTATAGGCTCACTTTGAAATTATCTTGAGTTATCCAATACCTCATATGTATGCTAAATCATCATTATGAAACCTCTTATGCCTCTGTACATCCATCTCACTAGGCCACCATGATCAAACCTTCTTATAAGGACTTTTCATACCATGACTAGTCTTAGGTTACTTAAGTACTTGACCTTCATTCCTCTTTTCATGTTCTCAACACCTCAATATAATTTTATAAAACATTTTACCATGTTATAACATTTTAATACATCTTATTACATGCCTGAGAACACTTATCTCATCAAGAAACCAAGCCCATGCCTTCACATAAGGTATTTTCATGATAAGACTATGTTTAGGCTACTTAAACACTTGTCCTCAAAGATATATCTTAAAACACTTTTGAAATATTCTACACCTAACTCTTATGCCCATACAATACCAAAAAAATTATTACATAGCTAAGCTCACTCACTTCACCATACTACTTACACATACCTTCTTACAAGGTCTAAATAAGGCTTTACAAGACACCTTAATGCCTTGACCTATTCCTTCCACATCATGACCTTAAAGTAAAATAAACCAAGAAGATATAAGACACTTTGACCTATACTTTCTTTCGCATGTAAATCAATGCATACCTTCAATGCTCATAAGCTTGTCACAACACATACTGCCAATTGGAGTTAATCATCTAGACACCATGCCTCATCCATCATGATTACTCATGATACATCTTCACTAGATGCATATAGACATCAATGACAACACACTTTGACATTAGATCAACATCAATGAAAACATTATGTAAACAAAATCCCCCTTTATCACTAATGGCAAAACATATTATAATCTAATCAATCTCTTCTCCCACAAACTAATCTTTCTCCCCCTTTGACATTAATGATAAAGGGTCTTCCATAAGTAACTATCTGATCCTTAGACTTGAACTTAAATAAGACACAAAATGAAATGTTGATAAAAAAATCACATTAGGCTCATTAGTTGTTGCAGACAACTTCCAAAAAATCACTTTCTCCCCTGAGCAGATACTACCTCTAAAAGACACTAGATGGCACATAATCTTTAGAAACTATAACAACCACCCATGGAAACACGCTTTCTTTTATGAATGACCTCACTCATGACAACTCTTTTATGTGTCAATTCACTACTCATTAGTATTGAAAACATCTAGTTTACTATCTTCTAGACATATATCTTGCTTGATCACCATCACCTCCCACAATCAAGGCATACCAAGAATATATACCTATGATACATGACCCAAAGGTCATCTTAAAATCTTTAGAGCAATCACACTCAATGCCTATGAGCATAAAACATCTTTGAAATCAATGTTTGTCCATAATGCTTATTAGGTCTATTTACAATAAAATATATTATTCCAAGGGAACAATCTAATCCTCAAAGTTAGAGCAGAGGTCACTCATGTTATTTCCATATGGTATCTCAAATTTTCTTATTGAATCAATATGTCTCCTTCATGTTTCTCAAACCACCATGGTATAGACCTCATTCTGATATCTTCCTTGCATCATTTTGTCAATGAGGTTTGCACTTACATGATTCACTATGATAAACCTATATCATAACTTGTCTTATTCATGATACTAAAACTAAGATAATATAATATGTGCCTTGGTCATCTATGACCTTAAGGTCATCTTGATGCACATATAACACTCAACTCTCTCTCTCTCACACCTGGCTCAATAGATAGAATCATAAAAAACATTTTATAAACCATGCTCCCCCTAACTCTATGTTTACCTTTATGTAAATAATAAAGGTAACCACTCTCTTGATAAATAACTTAGATATAAAAACTCACCCTTAGACCAAGCATATATCAATCAATGCAACAACTCAACAAAGAAGGATCATATATAACTACATAATCATGTTCCCCCTTTGTCTTCATAATTTACTCCCCATATGGATCAATAGTACACATAGACCATAACATAGATCAAGCACCTTGGTACCAATACTTACCTCTCAACCTTCTAAAATACCACACTTCCAACTCATACTCAAAAATCTTCAACATGTCTCCATACCTTATTGACATACAATACCTACCAAAGCTCAACAAGCATCCACCATGTTTTCACTTATAAATGAGTGTCCCCATAAAGCCTGATGGAGTCACCCCTTCCATAGGTAACTGGAAAAACATAAATTTAGGAGATTCATATATTTTCATACTTTCATGAGACTGAATATTCTTCAACATTATTCTAGGCTTGACTATCAACTTAGGTTTGACCTTTGACTTGGCTTCTACATAATCCATCTAAGTTGGCAAAGAATACTCTTGACATTCTTTCAAATGTGACTTATGTTCTATAGTATCAAATAACCCACCTTGGTTTATGATTTGATCATGACTCACCATGTCATATTTTTTATTATTATTCAACTCTACCAATACCATCATTCTTTGGTAGACCATCATTATTATCATGATAAACATTGTCATCATCACAATCCAAGCTTTTGCTTCTTAAGATCACCTTTAAGCTATTAGGCCTATCTCAAAGGACCATTTTATGATACCAATTATTGAAATCAAGATGAATAAGAGGGGGTGAATTAGTGTCCTTATAAACTTTTACTTTCACTTCAATATATCTTTTAATCATTCATCAATTAACATCATCATATGAATAATATCAACTAGTCTAGCAACATAGTAATGGGAATATACACAAAACAAGTATAAACACATCATATAAGTGGGAAACCCTCATGGGTAATAAAACTTGTTAGGTTGTGGAGCTAAAAGCTTCATTGATACAAACAGGAGAGGAGGTTGTTGAAGGTTGCTGAGTTGCAGAGAAGTTGGGGTCAGTCTGATCAGCCGACGTCGGCAGGATAGTAGAGAGAAGCAACCGACGTCGGTCATATATCGGCCAACGTCGGTCACCTCCAGGCAGACAGGGACCGACGTCGGTCGCCTGTGTGGTTTGAATGTGAGTTAATTACGGGCAGTTGGTTGATGAACCAAGTGTTTGCATGGTCAGGGCTAATTATAGACTGAGAGCTACGGATCTAATTATTGTAATTAGATGTCTAATTATTGTTTGATGAGACCTATATAATAGACTCATGGTTGTATTGGAAAAGTGTTCTAGTTTGAGTTGAGCAAAGTTTGTTCCTTCTGTGTGTGAGGTGAGCAAGGGTGTTCCTCCTAGTTCCACAGTACCAGGTGTAGGTGCTAGTTTTGGAGAGTCAGCTAGATTCTTCAGGAGTGTAGGATCTTGGTCACAGTTGCATGGCCTATATAGGAGATCTACATGGTAAGTAAGATCATTGATCTCCAGGTGTATGTGTGTGCAAGGTCAAGGTTCACAGGTGAGCAGAACCATGTTTGATTTGCAGGTGTGCAAGATCATATAGACAGCAACACAACAGGGAGCAGTATCAGGCAGGATCTACTTGGAGTACAGGTGTGTACTCAGATAGAGCAAGAGAGGAAGGCAAGGGAGTTCCTTCCATAAGTATGGTCTGTTGAATTGCAGGTTGTTGCAAATTCATGGGAGATCTACTTAAAGTACCTTGAGTACTTATTGAGTACGTGGAGTACTTATGGAGTGCGTGGAGCACTTGTGGTGTGCGTGGAGCACGGGAGGTGAACACCAACTCTGTATTTGAGTTGGGTGTTGGGACCTGAGAGGGAGAGCTTTGGGGAGAAGAATTACTATTCACTTGAGGTGTGGCGAGCCTCTGAAGAGGTGGTGGAGAAGAAGTGGCATCTTCTTTATTGTATTCTTTTCTGTATAAAGTGTTAATACAAGTTGTGTATTGTCTCTCATATCTGTGTTATTCTGAATTCTAGTTACTTGTTGATTCTGGTTATTTCCGTATATTAAGTTGCTTGAAGTTGGTAATCAATTGTGTGCTTCTATTTATATATCCCAACAAGTGGTATCAGAGCTAAGGTTGCAGGAAGCAGGTTTTGTGTTTGGTTACAGGGCACTCTCAGGGGTTTTTGATCGAGTGGGAGTAGAGCAACAACAGATCAAAGTAAGCTAAGGATGGAGGAGTTGAAAAGCATAGATGGTTACTTAAGGTCCCATGGAAAGAAAGAGCAGGTAAAAGAACATTGTTGGCTGGTAGCAGATCAGCATGAAGAAACTGAAGATACAGATGTAGCAGGTGTTATTGCATAGGATGTGTTTGCAAGTTTCTTGGATGAAGTTGAATCTTGGATAAAAGATTCGGTTGCCTCTTTCCATGCAGCCCTAGGTAGAGGAGCTGGTGAGCCTTGCCAAAGAATTGGCAAAGGGGAAGTGAAGCTAAAATTGTAGGCAGCCAACACACAGGTGTTGATGAAGGTCATGCAGGTCCCAGGTTTGGAGATTTGGCTAATTTCTTCAAAAAGATTGGGTGATGAGAGATGCACAAGAACTCTCACAGTGGTAGCACTTGAATTAGCTGGTGGTAAGAAGACAGGTACTCTTTATCTACTTGTTTATATTACTGATTCTTCTTCTATTGCGGAGACGTGGCTTCGTAGGCTTGGTCACATGAGCAGGAAGGAGATGCATGTTCTTAAGTGGAAGACGGATATATTTGACAGGCTTAATAACTAGAAAGCCTTGGTGTTCTTGGAGGAGATGGCAGATAGAGTTCAGTGGATGAGGTTGGATACATCTGAGCAGGGCAGTGTGGACATGGGGATTGATTCAAAGGAGCTCACGGGTAAAAATTCATCACTCACAGGCGAACACAGATACTGATGTCGATCAGGAGGAACCAGCGTCAAACAGACAGGTGCCGATGTCGGTCATGTCCAGACCGAAGCCGGTGATGTCGGGCAGGGTAAGACCGATGTCGGTCATGGGACTGACGTCGACAGTATGTAAGACCGATGTCAGTCAGGAGGACCAACGTCAGCAGCAGGGACACCGCAGGGTTGGTAATCAGGGACAGACGCATGGAACCAACGTCGATTGGATGCAGACTATGGGGTGACCAAGGTCGGTCACCATAATGAATTTTGGGTGGATAGCATGCTGTCAAGGAGTCTCAAACACCCATACGAAGGATTAAAGGCGTAAGTAGGCCCTCAAATTCATGTTCCTCTTCTTTATACTTGTTGCTGATTGTAGAGCAGGAAGGATCCAGGAAATAGGTGGGAGCATGGCAGGGTTATGATGCAGAACCAGACGGGTGTTTTGGTAGGTTTGCCAGCTAGATGAAATCACAGAGACGAATGGATGCCTTAGTAGAAGAATAGAGAGAACAGATATGTGAGATGGAAGACCAGGTCATATGGTCTTGAGGAGCTGTAGGACAGTGGTACCGGTTTTGACAGGTGGAGGACAGAGCATGACTCTAGTTAGTGTCAAGGTAACTACTGTGGTTTGACTTACCAGGGGGATGATGATTGCAACATCATTCTATTGCTGTATGTGGATGATATGTTTTGTTATAGCAGGTTTGTACATACAGGGTCTTGCTGAGCTAAGGGTAAGATTAGTTTCAGTGGCATGTCATGAGGAGTTTGGAGCAGCGGAATTCTTTGACATGAGAGACATGGAGATCACAGGTAGATTTTGTCTCCAGTGGGAGCTGATGTGAATCAGGTGTTGGCGAGGTTCGGGATGCAGAGCCGGAGCACACTAAGGGCTGGACAGGTACAGTGTCCAAAATCACATGAGGTCTGGTATAGACCTGAGTATTCCCATGTAGTGGGAGCTATCAGAGTTAGGAGCCAATTCGGGGAAGTGGGTTCTCAAGTTTTTGAGAGGGACTAGCAGCAGGTGTTGCTATGCAGGGTCAGGACTTCACTACAGGTGTTGTAGGTTTGGATGTGGCAGGGTACTCGGATGATAGGTGGTACACCACGGGATGTGTGGTGGGTTGTATTCAGGATTGAGCTTGAAGAGGGATACAAACCAAGAAATAGATTAGATGGAGTACAGGTACAGGTACAGTGCACCTGTTTATCTCCAAGTGGGAGATTGTTAGGTTGTGGAGCTAAAAGCTTCACTGATGCAAATAGGAGAGGAGGTTGCTGAAGGTTGCTGAGTTGCAGAGAAGTTGGGGTCGGTCTGATCAGTCGACGTCGACAGGATAGTAGAGAGAAGCAACTAACGTCGGTCATATATCGGCCGATGTCGGTCACCTCCAGGCAGACAGGGACCGACGTCGGTCGCCTGTGTGGTTCGACTGTGAGTTAATTACGGGCAGTTGGTTGAAGAACCAAGTGTTTGCATGGTCAGGGCTAATTATAGACTGAGAGCTGTGGATCTAATTATTGTAATTAGATGTCTAATTATTGTTTGATGAGATCTATATAATAGACTCATGGTTATATTGGAAAAGTGTTCTAGTTTGAGTTGAGCAAAGTTTGTTCCTTTTGTGTGTGAGGTGAGCAAGGGTGTTCCTCCTAGTTCCACAGTACCAGGTGTAGGTGCTAGTTTTGGAGAGTCAGCTGGATTCTTCAGGAGTGTAGGATCTTGGTCACAGTTGCATGGCCTATATAGGAGATCTACATGGTAAGTAAGATTGTTGATCTACAGGTGTATGTGTGTGCAAGGTCAAGGTTCACAAGTGAGTAAAACCGTGTTTGATTTGTAGGTGTGCAAGATCATATAGACAGCAACACAACAGGGAGCAGTATCAGGTAGGATCTACTTGGAGCACAGGTGTGTACTCGGATAGAGCAAGAGAGGAAGGCAAGGGAGTTCCTTCCATAAGTATGGTCTGTTGAATTGTAGGTTGTTGCAGATTCATGGGAGATCTACTTGAAGTACCTTGAGTACTTGTTGAGTACGTGGAGTACTTGTGGAGTGCGTGGAGCACTTGTGGTGTGCATGGAGCATGGGAGGTGAACACCAACTCTGTATTTGAGTTGGGTGTTGGGACCTGAGAGGGAGAGCTTTGGGGAGAAGAATTATTGTTCACTTGAGGTGTGGCGAGCCTCTGAAGAGGTGGTGGAGAAGAAGTGGCATCTTCTTTATTGTATTCTTTTCTATATAAAGTGTTAATACAAGTTGTGTATTGTCTCTCATATATGTGTTATTCTGAATTCTAGTTACTTGTTGATTCTGGTTATTTTCACATATTAAGTTGCTTGAAGTTGGTAATCAATTGTGTGCTTCCATTTATATATCCCAACAAAACCCATTAGCCATATCTTAGATATATATTCATTTAAATTAATTAATCAAATTTAGTTGATCATCCACTAAATTTGAGCACCAACCCTAGTTTATCAAGCACCAACTTGATAGAGTCTTTTAACAAGCATCTACTTGCAAGGAAGTACCAACTCCCTTAGTGACTCAACACAAACTCAACCCCATCTTGAAAAAAAACCCACTCATTAAATTATAATTATTCCTTCCATATTTTTCCTTGTTCCAATATTTAATAGATGATGGTCCTCTTTTTCATCTCTTCACACACTTATATTCCTCTCAAACTGGCCTCTAGCCTTCTTCACTCAACTAGCCCTATTATTGACTTGATTAGGTCATATGGAATTGATACTCATATTTATATATTAATCACACCCATATTATTTTCAAAATTACCTCCTCTTACTCCTTTTTGTGTTATTTTATTCATTTGCACACTTCTATATCTTACTTACCAATTAGGCCTAATTAGTCTTGCTTTTATATAAGTCATTTGCTCTCACAAACCTTGGTTGTCTATGAACACTTGAATACATGGATTACCCTTAAAATAATTATTATAAAACATTTCAAATATTAATCAAATAATACAATAGGTTTGTCATATCATATAAAAACCAAAACCTCTTTTACGCCTTAAAGAGACCTGTTCCCATTAGGCCTTCATTAGAGCACATCACACTTTGTATTTATTGAAACAATTAAAATATATGAATAAAAGAGTAAAACATAATATTAAAATAAAATATACCTTATAAAACTTCACTTTAGGTCCACAACACCTTTTAGGTCCAACCACCACTTGAACCCCTTCTCAAAACACTATTCACAATAGGCTTGTGCATACACAAAAAATATATCTTGAACAACTAAATCATAAACAAAATTTTTACAAAAAAACATGTAAAAAAATTGCATAGTAATAATCCTAATTATCTTAGGGTCATCACAAACTTCATCATATGTTTCAACTCAGGGTATACAGGCTCAAACTCTTCTCTGCAAGTAGCCCACTCAGAACTGCCAACTAGCCTCAAAACACAATCATGGAAACTTAAAATTATGATGAAATATAAAATAAAATAATAAATATATTAAAATTATTTAATATTACCTTAAAAAATCCTTATAATATTTTCCAAAAAAAAAATCACAAGATCTAATGGAAACTATTGGTCTTTATAGACCAATTTATTGACCTTCTCTCTCATGGTCCTTACTCAACAAGACAAGACATTTGGAATAAATGTTTAAACATATTAAAATAAATATAAAAACTTATAAAAATAATTTATAGGTAATATATTTCCCAATAAAATCACCATATTTATTATACACTTCAATTCAGAAGATAAGGCTTTAAACTCATCATTGTACCTTGTTCACTCAAAATTGCCAATTTTTTTCAAAGACTAGTCATGGTTACATTGAATTCCAACACTTTTTTAGACACATTAAAAGAATAATTATGAATTAATATGATCCTTATATATCTTAATAACATCTCCAAATACAAAAAAACCTAGGGTCTAATGGCAAATATTAGACATATAGACCAATCTCTAGACCTTTCTATACATAGACCTCACTAAGACAAGTCAACTTTGTAAACAAATTTTTGATATATAAAATTATATAAAATATTATATTCAAATTATTTAAAAATTTATCCATTCACTTGGATTCATTCTTAATCCATGATAATACATCCCTAATCACCTTCTCACTTCTACCTAGTTTTTCTCATTGTTTGCATAATTAGGCTTGTTAGCAATAAGCTATCTTGAATGATCAGTTTAGTACACCTAAGGGTTAAAAATATCCAAAAACCACCATGGAAACAAACTAAAATCCTCAAAAAAAATTTCATCCATTTATCAACTTTGACTTGGTCAACTCTAACTGCTAAAGTAAATTTCTGAGAAACAAGGCCTTTCCTTTAGGTTCCAATCATACTCATAAAAGAAAATTACACCTAGAGGTGCCTAAGAGATTTTAATACAACATAAAATAAATTTTCTATCCATAAAAATCCATTCTGATCACTTTAGAATAACTTATTTCATATCATGTCACTATTAGGGTTCTTTGAGGGTTTAAACCATCTTCTAGTCTTAATGATCATTCATAAATCTTAGCCATTAATTCCAAAAAAAAAGAATATAAATTTTATCTAGGACCCTTACCCACCTACCATGAATATATTATTTCCTCATGCATATACTAAATGTGCCAATTAACACTTTAAAACCCCTCTCGGGTAGATAACTCTTCACTATGTGCACTTGAGAGACCTTAGAACCACTTGTCAAGCCTTTTATCATAAAACATGACCTAAAATTTTATAAACATACAAAAAATAAATTTAATTACCTTTTTAAATTCTCATATATTCACACATGCCTTGGAAATTTATCTTGATACCTCATCAGATCATGTTCTCACCATCTTGCTTTACTATACCCAAGTCTTCATACCTTATTAGGTCTTGAACTAACCTTCAAACTTATTTATAGTATCTCAATAATTAATTCACATTCTCACACAACATTTATCATTATTATAAACATCCATAGATCCTTCATAGGTCTTGACAACACCTTATTAGGTCAGGCAAGGTCTAAAACTAGTCTTAGTTACAGACATGGACTTAAGGTCTTACCCCTATAGCCTTACTTTGAAAGTATCTTGAGTGCTCCAATACCTCATATGTATTATTAATCATCCTTATATATCCTCTTATACATCTATTCATCCATCTCACTAGGCCAACATTTTCAAACCTTATTACAAGTACTTTTCATACCATGACTAGTCTTAAGTTACTCAAGTACTTGACCTTCATACCTCTTTTCATCTTCTCAACACCTCACTATGATGCTATAAAACATCTTAACATGATCAAACACTTTCATAAATCTTATTACATTCCTGAGACTTCTCATCTCACCAAGCAACCAAGCCCATGCCTTCACACAAGGTCGTTTCATGATATGACTATGTTTAGGCTACTTAAGCACTTATCCTCCAAGATTTGCCTTACAACACTTATGAAAGCTTCTAAACCAAAATCTCAATTCCATACAATTCCAAATAAATTATTACATAACTAAGCTCACTCACTTCATCATGCTACCTGCACATACCTTTTGACAAGGTCTAGAAAAGGCTTTACAAGACACCTTGATGCCTTGACCTATTCTTTCCACATCATGACCTTAACACAACATCAACCAAGAAGATATAAGACACTTGGACCTATAACTTTCTCTCACATGGAAATTACTACATACCTTTAATGTACATAATATTTTCACAACACATACTACCAATTAGCCTTGCTCATCTAGACACCATGCCTCATTTATCATGATTACTCACCATACATTTTCACTAGATGTATCTAAACATTAATGACAACACACTTTGAAATTATATTAACATCAGTGAAAAAAATAATCCAATAAGAGTAAGCTTTGCCTATAGTTGATGATTTAGTTCCACTACTTTAAAATGAGAGGGATGTGATACTAGAGATCTTGGATGTAGATGATGTGGGTTACACTAATGAGTATACACATTGGTGGGCCCAACATAGATGGCCACTATTATGTCTAGTTTTAGGAGTAGTCTTGTTAGAATAAAATTGTGAAACTTAGGACACTCTATTCATCTCCTATAGTTTAATGACACATTGAATCATCTCTCAAGTTGTGGGGAACTTGTATGAGAGATGAATCTCTAGTTTATGAGGGATATCTCCCTAGATATGTCTTGATGTACTTGTCACCTAATCTAATACTTTATTGTGTGAAAATAGATAGGATTTTCATGTTTTTAAACTATTATATGGGGGTAATACACCATGAATATTCTCTACTCACACCCTTTGATATGCACTTAAAACCAAGAAGTATGTACATATACTTCATCCAATGATAGCCTTCTCTCTGACATCAATGTTTCAACATGGGGTTTTGGAGATAGCTTAGGATAGAAGGACTTATTAAATAGGAATTATAAGACACACTATTGAATATTCTACTCACTACACCTACAATACCATTAGGCACTTCTTACTGACCTGCAAAAGAGAGATTATAAAACACTAGGTACTAGGAAGAGTAACATGTGAAGGTAACAAAACTACACTTGAACAAGAACAAAAACCATTGTATATAATTATTGAAATATTTAATGAGGTGAAAATAGATATATTTATTTATTAAAAGTAAACATTTGGTATGGATTCACCATACCAAGGTGGAGAGATGCAATACAATGCCAAAAAGGCCAAAATTTATAATAATTGTGTGTGTGTGTGTGTGTGTGTGTGTGTGTGTGTGAGAGAGAGAGAGAGAGAGAGAGAGAGAGAGAGAGAGAGAGAGAGAGAGAGAGAGAGAGAGAGAGAGAGAGAGAGAGAGAGAGAGAGAGAGAGAGAGAGAAAAGGAATTTCAAGAGTCACTTTTACATGTTTTAACTTGATAAAATTATCTAAAAATGCATGTGAGATATATATGGGGTGATCCATGCAATTTTAGGAGCTAAAAGTGTCATCTCCAATCACACAAGCCTTGTAAAGTGGTCTAGAAACTCCTTTCCTTTCACAAAAAATTGCCCCTTATGATTTGCCTTCCAAAACTACCTTATCACTAAACCTAATCAGGTCTGATTATGGGTATAAGTGTGAGGGGTTACTAATAGGTCCTCACATGCATTTTGTAATTCTTAAACCACTCATGATCTTTTGTTCATGCACAATCATCCATGATAGTCCAAAAATGGCCTTTCTCCGATCACCTCTCACACTTGGTAACCAAAACCTTCCCAAATATTCCATCTCATCCATGAATAAGGAGGGATTACATGTTTCCAATGTTTCCATATCATAAATTTCAATAAACAAGCCTTAAAAGGCCTTCTAATTAAATTTTCACTATTTTCTCTTAAGTGTTCACTATCTACCCACTGGATTGGCTAAAATGAGAGAGGTGGTAGGCATACTTAGGAGTTTAAATAGTTCATCAAATGGGAATGATTAATTATAAAAATTCCTAAACTCTATCCCAAAATTTATTTGGTCTCTTTAAAGATTTCCAAACCTATAAAACACATAATTTTGTCAAAATAAGCTTTGTTTTACTATTTTTAACAGGTGTGGTGTAGCTTAATTACATGAGGAGGAGACCTAGATAGTCATATACATTATCCAATTGGTTTCATGGAATTTAAATTTCATCTAGATGATTTTTTTTCTTCATTTTCCCAATTGGATCTTTATGGAGGGTTTACAAGGGTTTTAGAATCACCTAGACTCTTAACATTTGTTCATATCCATGGCATGTTACAAATATCTCTCAATTCCACTAAAGGATTCTTATATACCCTCTCTAACATCTCCAAATACTTCAGGGTCCCATGCATAAGTTCATGAAGGTTTCAAGCACTCTAAGTTAACATTAGAGCTCATTTTTTGCATTATGGTAGGGTCTAAACACACTTTAGGCCACACATGGCTTATTGGGATTTTTTTTATAAATATTAAAGGTTTAATCACTTCTAATATACTTCAAAAAAAATGTTACAATCACTATAATATCTTACCAAGAGTTTAAAATGAAACTTGACCCCTACTTGGTATTAGGCCTAGACCTTGCCAATAGGTTTGCCTATAACTTGGGGGTTGAAAACTCTTTGTTATCCTTATAAACCTATAAGATATCTCCTAAACATCATGTAAACCTCCATTAAGGTGATACAAAACATTTCAATTCTTGGTGAAGGCTAAAAGTGAAAATGACCCCTCATGAGGGCTTAGGCTCATATCTTGCTTAGCTACCCTACTTGCAAACATCCTTGTCTAGACTACCCTATTAATTTACAATATTATATAAAGGTATATTAGGTTGAAATTTAAGTGATACATCTTCTCAAACCATCCTTTGAGCTCTCTTTTCCTTTTGGTCACCTACTTCACCTATTTTCATAGAGTTGTAGGGTCTATGCAAGGGGAAAAATGCCCCCTATCTGAGACAAAATAAGGGGCACTTCCCCTCTTAGAATTGGAAATTTTACATTTTTAATATATTATTAATATAATAATTTTAATTTTTACCAATTTTAAACCTTTAAATAAAATCATAAGACCTCAAACTTTACACATTTCCTAGGTAGACTTATGAACAACATAGATTATGAGAGTAAGTAGGGTATGAGATTGTGTTTTGTGGAAAATGGATGGTTTTTACATGCCCAATGCTCATTTATAAGACTCATATATGTTTAAAAACCATATATTATTCCTAAAATTACTCTCTCCAACGATTTGACCTCTTGAACCATCATTATGCTCTTGCAACACAAGACTATCTACAAAAACCTGACTAAGACAATTTCTCTTCTTCCCCTGTCTATCGTAGGTTGTTATGGATGTATTAGGTATTTTAAATGTAATTTTATGTTAATTTTGATTTAAAATAATTCTTTTTATTCCTATCACCCACTTATATTCTCCTCATACACCTCAACTTTCAAACAACTTTGCTTAGCAAGATTAAGTTGACTGCCATAAACAGGGCTGAGGCACTTTGTCCTACCTATAGGTGCTCTTGGGCCATTTGAAACTTTTTTGAAGATTATTTGATTATTATTTAAGGTTATAATATAAAAAAATAATATATTCACCTTTAAATCTCAAAATAAGGTCCAAACTCAACCTTTCACCTCATTATTTGAAACCCTTACCATAGGTGTTCCTTCCTAAGCCTGTGTACAAATAGGGGAGAGTGATCAGGGTTTCAAAATAAGGAACACGACATTTTATATTAAATATTGGCTCATAATTATATTTTTAATCATTTGGTATTTTTCCCCCTTGATGGCATAGTCTATTAATCTCAATATGAAGTGCAAGGTCTCTTTTTTATCAACATCCTATAGGTTTCACTGTCAAAATCCAGTGGTTTCTTGGGCCAATTTGGACTCCAATTGTTCATCCTTCACTCACCTTTTGGACCTAAAAATTTTAATTGTAATTTTATGTGGAGTTAATACATAATAATTATAAATTTCTTTTGTCCTGGTATATGTTGTTCTAAAAAAGTTTAAGGACCTCTGTTTTAGTCATTTTGGGATAGTGAGCCTAAGTTTAGTCATTTGGATTTTAGCATGGTTTGTATTTTCATTTTCCAATCTAAATATTTACAAATTAAATTCATGATATAAAAAAAATGATATGAATTAAATAAAAGTTCCAATTTGTGTCTCAACACTTTCAAAATGGCATCACAGCTCTTCAATTAAGGCACCTGTAGGTAGTAATCGATGTAAGTAGGGCAGTGAACAGAACATGAAACATATCCATGTTAGATGAACTCTTAACAATATTATTTCCTTTCAAAAGTTAAAATTAGTATTTTATATACTATGGAGACTTGGGGAACATCAAGATAGTTTCACCTCACATGATACTTTCTTGGAATATCTGTAGATGCACATTCCAATGGTTACTAAACTAAAAAAGTTTCTTATGATTATAATTCTCACTCTTTGTGTACTATATGGAGGATTTATCACCACTCCATGTTGATAAATGACACATCAAGATTTAAAAACCTTCAAAACATAATTGTGGACATCCTTAGAACCTTCACAAATCACGACCAAAGATGAAGAGTAGATGGGAGCTGACAAAGTATGGGAAACATAGTCATTTGAGCATTAGTTTAGCATTTCATGAATTCAAAACTTGTTCCAACACCTCTATATGCATCCTCATAGGTTTAAACACCTGACGTATCATCCCATGCCTCCATTTTAACATTAAAACTTCCTTCATGGTGCCTGAAATAACTACAAGTGTGAAAAGACTAGTTTGGAAGCATACACAAGCCTAAAAGAGGCTTATTGCATTCATGAGAATTTCAAAACAAAAAATAAAAATAGAGAACCTTTCACTCCCAAGACCATTCTTCCCAACTCCAATTGTACGGTCCACACCAAGTGTTTAAATTTGACCCTTCTTGGCTTGCAAAGAGAATATGAAATAAAAATAAGTTATAGATGAACTTTTTGAACTTCTCTCAGCACTCCAAGCATGGAAATGAATCTAGGGAGGTGAAGAGACACTCCACCCACGTTTTTAGTTGCAAGTGATATCATCCATTCCATACAAGTGCCCAAAAGGGCTTGAAATCAAGGAAAAACTCCCCATTTTTGCACATAATTATTTCTTGAACTGACTCTTGAGAGATCCTAACATCTCCTAACTTCCTCCACATTGAGAATCACCTTTGTGACAAATATTCTCCCTTGAAATTTCGTACAAGTCATTAAATAGGCTAAAAATATGGCCAAATGAAACTTTTGACACATGAAACATGGTAAAGGATGAATTAATGACTTAGAAACACCTTAGGACTCTTAAATGACCATATTATGACATTTATAACATAAAATTAGCTTTTGACCATTTTTGAATAGGGTTGATCAACTTTGACCTTGGTTGATTAGGCCAATGCAAGGGAGATAAGCCTAGACCCAAGGTAGAGGAGGGATAAGTAAGATTCTTAGACCATTATGAGACCCTTATAGAACATCTATAAACTTCTAAAAAGTTTAGAAATTTAGGGGTTAACCAAATGTCAAATTTGTTCAACAAGTATATCTAGTAGTATTAATATTGTTAGAGGCTCTAGGGGTATTAGATGGTATGTATATATGTTATTTAGTATCATGTTGTTTGATAAGGATTTATTCAATATTGATATTATTTATTTTATTTATGTATGAAATAATGATTATTGGCCTCTTATTATATAGACAACACTATATGTGTTGATAAAACATGTGCTTGATAATGTTGTTCCTAAGGGGATCCTAGAGAGTTCACACATGGTGAGGTCACATTCCCCTTTATTTGATATATTTTTTATTTCTAATGTGGTATATGTGTGAGTGATATTGAGGTTGGAGGATATGAAGGCTACACTCGAGGTACTGAGAGTAGAGTTAGATGAATTGGTGATTGAGTAAGATCAACTTTATGATGATATAAACTAATAATATATGTCCCCACCTACTTTGACATCATATTTTGTTTTTATTATCTTTATAGAGTATGTTCAGCTTTGAGGCAAGCATGCGACTACCTAAAATCATTTGGCAATTTATAATGCCTGGGATAGAGAGATCAAGGTCGATATCATGTAATGTTGGTAGTGATTCAACTTAACAAACACCATTGATAGAGGATAGGGATGCAAATATTTATATGTATTATGTATTAGTTGTTTAAGGACATGGGCCCACTATTAATTGACATTATTTATTTAATTACATTTAGTTTAAACTTTGAGATATATAGATGTGTGTGTGTGTGTATGTATATATGTGTATATGTATATATATGTATGTAGACACACACACACACACACACACACACACACACATATGTATAGACAAACACACATACACACACACACACACACACACACACACACACACACACACACACACACACACACACACACACACACACACACACACACATGTGTATGCATATATATAAATATGTATTTATGTGTATATATACATATGTGTGTGTGTGTGTGTAAATATACATACATGTGTGTGTGTGTGTGTGTGTGTGTGTGTGTGTGTGTGTGTGTGTGTGTGTGTGTATGTATGTATGTATGTATGGATGTACGTATATATGTATGGATGGATGGATTTATGTATGTATGTATCTATACACACACACATGCATATGATTATGATGATTATTTAATATATGTTTATTATCAGGTATGTTGATATGATATATTAATAAATAGTTCATGTTATCTCTTTTAGAATTTTAGTATTACATTGTAAGTAAATTTACAACTTGATTGAAAAATGAATGAGGAATAATTGTTTACTATTTTATTTCTTGCACATGTAATATTTAGTTCATTATGTGTGTGTGTGTGTATCTATACACACACACACACAATATACATACATACATACATACATACATACATACATACATACATACATACATACATACATACATACATACATACATACATACATACATACATACATACATATATATATATATATATATATATATATATATATATATATATATATATATATATATATATATATATATATTGTGTGTGTGTGTGTGCTCAATGTATAACTACTTTGACTTAGGATTCCATATTTGTGCAAATACCTGGGTTATTACTTTTGAATTTTTTTAAAATTGTACCTTATAGACCTCTTGTACTAATGCTTTTTATTTTTTAGTATTTATAATTTGAGAGCTATTAATGGTGTTGTTAACTTTATTATTTCCATTGATAAATAATTTGAAACCATTTCATCTTGTGTAGGTAGTTTTGAGAAATATTTTGTTTAACATTTGAAGATTTAGAAGATGAAGATGAAGACTTGTTTATATTATTATCAATTTTTTGAAGTTAGATAATTTTTTTTATTTGTAATTTCTTTTATATTTTATTATAATGCATAACAATCATTATCACAATGTCCATTAATGACATGATAATTACCAAATGTTTGGCCCTTAATTTTTCCAATCAATGAGGAGGGTGATAATAATTAGGGCATAATTTGGTTAACTTTTATCCAATGATGTATTTAAAATATCATGTGGGTGATCATTGAAAGCAAATTTTAAATGTTGCATCTTCTTTGATGTAAAGGAATTATTATTTTTAAGAACTTAAAGAAGAGATTCCTTTCCCTTATGTAATACTTTGACATGTTTCAAGGTGGATTCAACTTTATGTATTGAATTATGAGGATGAAGATGTGTCTTTTTATTAGGAATTTCTTTAAATAATATACTTTTAATGTGTAACTTTTAATTTAAATTTTTCACTATATTTGGAACATACATGTTGGTATTAGGTGATTATTATTTATTATGTGGATCTTTATTATTTAATTCAATGTCATCATTCATAATATTTGATGTGTGAACAAGACCCAATCCTTATTCTAACACTAATGCCTTGTAACAAAGAGCTAAAAATGATTCTTAAGTGTGATAGAGTAGATTTTATTTCAATGGATAAATTATACCTCTTTAAAATATATATTATGCTTCAAAATCAGTTGGTTGGTCAATTAATTGATGCATAATAGTATTAAATCTTAAAATTTAATCACAAACTTGCTTTAATTTACCTTGATGCAAAGAATGTAATTTCTCATGACCCTAGGTCCCTTATTTTTAGTATATTCTATCAAAAAAGTTTCTTATAATTTTATATAGGTATTTAAGTATCTGTTAGGGAGAGAATGAAACTGAGAAAGTGCACATCCTTCTAGACTTTTGGGAAATAATTTTAATAACATTTGACTACCATTATAGGCATTTATCATTTCTCTAAAAACTCTAAGATGTAGGTTAGGGTCCCCACTTCCACCAAACGTATAAAATTTATACATTTTGAAATGAGGGGGTAAAGGAGCATACAAAATATTGTACATAATAGGATTACCATAGAATACATTGGAGTCATCCCAAGGGTAATACACTTTACTCTCTAAGAATAATTTACATAATTTATCTTTGAAAGCACCTACACCTACAACATGCATTAAGGATATGACTTCTTGGCAATGCATGTTTATATTCTTAAGAGGCTCATTTAAGGTTTAAATTATATTATATATTATATCTATTGGAACACTATTTATAATAGGATAATAAGGTGTATGGATAGGTGTTTCCTTTGATTGAGTAAATTTATTGGATATATGTGAATCACTTGTTTATTATTGAGAAAGATCATTAAAAAGAACATTAATAGTAAGAGATGTAATTTTATGATGTGATAATTATGGAATAAGAGTAGAATTATGTGAATTCAATCATGAGATTTAATTAGAGACAACGTCACAAGATTTAAAAGGAATGTCATTACTTTTAATGGTAACTTGTGATGTGGTGCTAAGGGAAAAGTCAAAAAGTTTATCCTCATCAGTTGACAAAAGGGAAGAGTTATGAAAATTAGGCTCAATATCCACTAATTTTAAAGGAGAAGAGATAACATCATGATTATTATAATTCATTTACACTTCTATAGAAGTGAAAGTAAGAATTTGGTAGTAAACAACATCATCCTTCTTTATACATATTTTATGAGATTTTATTTTATAAGTTTGGATATGATAAAGTTCACTAGTAAGGTGGAAATATAATTTAAATTGGAAAGGATAAAGTTCAACATTTTTTTTGGTAGGTGTAAATTTAAGATTAATGAAATAGTCATTTTTGCTATGCTCTTTACTCTCTAAATTAGTATTCAAGGAATAAATTGAAGGAGAATCTAAATAGGGTTATACCAATAAATTTAAAGAGATATTCAAGGATTAGTCAAAATTTAAATCCAAAGAAGATAATAGAGATGTAATAAAAAATGGTTTCAAATATGAATCAAAATGGAGGTTCAAAAATGGATATAGAGATTAATCTAAAGAGGGATTCAAGGATGAATCAATAAGAATATCCAAATAAATATCTATAGAGGGATTCAAGGATGATCAAGAGGGAGATCCAAATAAATATCTATAGATGAATCCAAAGAGGGATTCAATGATGAATCAAGAGGGAGATCAAAAGAAGGATCTAGATATGCATCTAAAGAGGGATTTAAGGATGAATCAAGAGGAAGATCCAAATAAGGATATAGATATGAATCCAAAGAGGGATTCAAATATGAATCAAGAGGGATATCCAAACAAAGATGTAGAGATGAATGTTAAGAGGGATTCAAGGATGAATCAAGAGGTGTATTTTTATCCTCGATGTTAAATTGGGTAGTTAGTTCTATGTATTCAGGTTCCCAAGATGCATCAAAGTCATATTGTCTATTTATTATTACATCATCAAAGTCATAAAAAATCCATATATCCTTTTGATATAATTTTTTTTCTTATTTTTGTTTGTCCATTTAACAACATAATTAAAAGGAATAACATGAGTAGAGAATAACTTATATAGAGGATGAACATCATTATCAGATTTAATTTGATTATCCATGATATATCAAATGAATTTAAATATATTAAATACAAAAAATAAAACATTTAATGTTATCAAGTAATCATGAATGTAAAAAAGAACTAATGAATATGAATATAATACAAACAAAATTCACTGTTTAATGGGTGATCTAGGTAAGGCTTTGAATGATTATGTGGGATCTCAAATATACTTACTCATTCATAAACTAGTGCCTACCCAAAATTCTAGAAAACTAAATATAGAGGATAAAGTGTGCATGTATCCCACTATATCATCTTTGATGGTATTATGAGACTAACTTCCCTGGGTAATGCACCCCTATAAGGTGTACCACAAATCAAATGGATAAAAGAGGCTTCTTATGATATAATAATGGACCCTAATCATTTATGATATATTATAAAGAAACTAAAATCCATGTTTAAATTTGTTAAATGTATTAAGTATCAGGGAAGTACCCCTCACACCATGGTTTCTATAAAATAGATCACCACTTAGCCCATAACGATGGTCACTAAGTAGTTTTGAAACTACCCGAACACAATTTATAAAAACAAAAGGCAAGCAATAGAAAATAAAGAGAAACTAAAAATGGAAAACTTTGTGTATAAAAATCAACAAATTTCAACCTGAGGTCAAAAGAAAGAGCTTCAGTGTTAGATGTTGTCAAATATGGCAAGACAATTTCATATATGTCAAATTAAATTCTAAGGTTGAAGAAGATTGGCTCATGGTTTTGTATCTATATTTAAGGTTGAAGGTTATTTTCCTTTGATTTTTAGGAATTTAAAAAAAATTGTATGAAATCCTAAAATAAAATTAAGCAAACTATGTTCTAAATAAAATACAAGTTCACCATAATGTTTAATTTTCATTTTTACTTAATAATTAAATGAAATATACATCAAACTATTGAAAATTAATTTAAATTATAGAATATAGAGAATCTAATTATACAAAATAATAATTTATAGAATTATAATTGGACCATAAATAGTAAATTGACAAACATTTATGTTAACCCAATCCAAACTAAACTTATGTTTATTGTGTAGTATAACTATTGATGTAAATTAGCTAAAAAAACCTATGAATTGTGTTGTAGCTAAAAGTATAATTTAAAACTAATTTGGGACAAGGTCGCACTAGGAGGATAGGGCCACATTGTGTCCTTAGTTTTTACTATGGTTACATCCAAGTTAACTATGTGATTCATTTTCCTATGAAATTACCTGCAGCTATCTGTGATGCATATTGATTGATTATGTCTTGATTTGATGTGTGGAATACCTACAACATCAAAAACCTATCTCCTATAGAATAAACCAAATAGATATCAAATACAAAGGTGGGAATTAGGAAATGGGAATAGCCAAGCTATCATTAGTATACCCCAGAAAATTTGAGTACTCCCTAGATATCCCAGAATGGCCTTAAGTCAATGTAATTATCCCACCTAGTTGTATGTGTGCAATAGTGGATACAAGACTAGATGTTATTTTTCCTATGATTACCCTTGACATAAGCATTAAAATGATGTTTTTAACCTTATAGCTTATAAATAAGTTAGTAATTCATAATATATAGATATAGATATAGATATAGATATAGATATAGATATAGATATAGATATAGATATAGATATAGATATAGATACAGATATAGATTTAGATTTAGATTTAGATTTATATATAGATTTAGATATAGATATAGATATAGATATAGATATAGATATAGATATAGATATAGATATAGATTTAGATTTAGATTTAGATTTAGATTTAGATTTAGATTTAGATTTAGATTTAGATTTAGATAGATAGATAGATAGATAGATAGATAGATAGATAGATATACATAAACTTTTATAACTTTTGTGATAGATCTAAAGTTATCTTGAAATCCTAAAATGACCCTTGTTTATATGGATCTCTTGAATTTAAATTTAGAGATTATTGGCACATGAGGGAACTAATCTAAAAATACAAAAAACCATTAAAATGATTTTTAATGGCATAGAACCTTGAAAAAAATATACAAACACTATTGGAACAATTCTACATTACCTTTATAGGGCCACAATGCAACCTTGTTTGTGAAGTGTGGTCTTACCTAAAAGTTGCAAGATAGAAATATAAAGATAGAGAATGAGATTAGGGATCCCCAAGGTAGTTTTTAAATGGTGTAAACTAAATGTGATAGACCATAAAATGAAAAATAAGAGATATAATCTTGAAATTAAAAATATAAGACACCAATAATCCCTTTATCCATTATTAACATTATTATTAAGCATGGTTGTGCAAAAATGCATGTTTTAGACAAGCTTGTGTCAAATTTGGGTGTTTACACCATCTATAGTTACTTCATCACCTCTAGACACTTTTAAACAATAGTATATTCCATCTTTAGTTACTTCAATACCTCAGAATACTAGTTTATAATAGTATATGCCATCTTCAATTATTTCACAACCTTTGGTTGTCACACATCTAAAAATCAAGACTTGTTTGCTTCACCATATTTATTAACATAGGTAATTAATTGTGTTTTATTTATGTATATAAATTAATATTAATTTTATATTTTAATGTATTTACTTAATTTATTAATATTTTACTTATTTCATTTGTTCTTTGTATAGATGATAACCAATATTTCAGGTACCCCACTTGATTTGGATAATAATGTTGAGGCTACAATTAGTATTTCAGTACACTACACTCAAGTTGTGAAAGTAAATTTTCAAGTTGATATATTTTTTTAATATTTGTATACACCATACTTTTAATGTGTTTACATTCTTAGCCTTACCCTCATATTTCAAGAGAGAGAGAGACATAAGAAGAGAGAGAGAGAGAGAGAACATTAAATTATATCTCTCTAGCCATATCATTATCTCTTTCACTCCCTTTCATTTTATCTTTAACTCCCTCTCATTATCACTTTTTAATTATCTTTATCCCTATCTCGTTCTCTCTTTATGTATAAGTAATAATTTTAATTTATCTTAAATAGGTTATGTAATTTTTACATTTCATATATATATATATATATATATATATATATATATATATATATATATATATATATATATATATATATATATATATATATATATATATATGATGATAGAAGATATTAGTACCCCATCTAGACTAAAACAATATGATGATATCACTATAATTAGCATTACAATTCAGTGTTATTGTCTATCTCTTTTTATGTAGAAGGAATAAGTTATATTTATCTTAAAATAGGTTTACTTTAAATTTATTCATAATTGACCCTTTTTGTTTATCACTAGTACAAATGTGAGATATGTTATATGTACCATGTTTGGATCCCAACAACCTATGATTGACACTATAGTTATGTCCCAAGATCCAATATCTCCCCAACACCACCTAATTTAGAGACAAACATTGTTAAGAACACATTACAATTGTCTTTTTTAACTTTAATTAATGATACTCTACATCATATTTGTATTTATATGCACATATATCTAACCCTATATTTATTCTCCATATTATTATCCATCATTGATATATTCAAGGTCACACCTCCCTAGGCACCCTTTTAAGTGGCATGTGGTGAATCTAGAATCACCTTAGTACAAACATTTGTTCTTGGAAACTATATTATTTTCCATATATAATTTTAATACATTATTTTCTAATTTTTATGTTGTACAGTCATAACACTTTTATGACTTTATGTCACAAATATTATATCCTTCAAAATTTGAGAGGAGAGACTCTCCCCATTATAAGTCACCTAGCACCTTAGGTTCTGTATCTTTGGCGATGAGGTGAATATTTGGAGGCACTAAGCAAGAGGAGGTAGTTGTAGTGTTAGGGGTGATTATAGGCATAATTTATTTTATATGAAGCTATGAAAAAAAATTGTACACTTATATGGTCCACATTATATGCTTATATGGACCATTTTATATGACTATATGCCCCATTGTTGTATATCTATATGTTCTAGATTGTATGCTGATATGGCCCATTTTGTATGTCATTATGGATTAATTTGGATACATGTGAATATTATCTAACATATTTATATGAATCATTCATTATAATAAATTATGTATGCAAATGTAATTTTTATATGTCATTATTATTTGTTTTTGTTGTTGTTTTTATACATTATCCTTCTTATAATTATTCATAAATTAAGTTTTCATAGCATGATTATTTCAATGAATGGATAAATAATGTTTATATTTCATTATTTATGTTTATAAACTCTAACTAGAAAAATAGTATAATTATGTCATATTTTGATAAACTAGAGAAGTTGTTTGTGACAGTCTTTGTGACATGTATCTTGAAAACCAAATAAACTTGGAATGTGATTTAAAAACATATATACAAATCATAAGCTCCTACAGTCCAACATGGAATTACTCTTCATGAACACATTTTAATGGGTGTATAAATGCAAGTATGGATTTCATCCATGCTCTGTCAACCCCTGAACTTTAAACTTGCATTTGGTCAAACACATCCATTAAGATAAACTTGTCATTCTTAAGGGGTAAAATGGAATGAAATTTGTGTAGCCATAACAGGAAAACCATGATGGGTAGAGACAAATTGTTATCTTATAAATTTTAATAGGAAAGTATTATAACCACCCCAAAGAGGACTCTCTTCCACTCTCAATGAGAAATAAATGGCAGCATGTTTCTCTTACAATGAAATATTTCTTTAGGGACCAAAATTTGGTCAATATAAGGTAAATTTTGATTTGCATTTCCAATTTACAAACCATATTTGTGGACACATCCATATGGTAATATAAATTTAGGAACAAAATTCAATTTCTCTTCATTATCCCTAGAATTTGAAACTTGCATTCATCCAAATGCATCCCTATAGAGAATCTTATCATTCTTAAGGGGAAAAATAAAACAAATTTTGTGTAGCCACTAGAGGTGAACTATGAGGGGTAGATATGAACCTTAAATACATAAATATACATATGAGAGTCATATAAGTATCCCCCAAAGTATTATATTCCACTTTTAATGAGGAATAAATAGATTCATGTTTTCTCTTGCAGTAAATTCTTTCTTTAGGGATTAAAAAATTGGTCATTATAAGGGATAAATTTTTACTCATGCACCCTATCAATGAACCATATTCATGAATACATATATATGGGTTTATAAATGTATTAATTGAATTTTTTATATCCTATTTTGGACCCCATACTATAAATTAGTATTATGCTAGATGCATCCCTTAAGATAATCTTTTCATTCTTAAGGAGGAATAGAATGAATTTTCTGTAGCCATTACAGGTGAACCATGAGGGGTAGAGATGAATCATCAATTACTAAGCTTATATGGTGGATTCCTATGATTACCCCCTATATTATTATCTTCCAATATTTATTAGGAATAAACATCAGTATATTTTCTCTTGTAGGCAAATCTTGCTTTAGGGGAAAAAGTTATTTAATATAATGTGTAACTTTTGACTGATGCACCCAATTGACAAACTATCTATATGAACAAATATATATGGGTGTATAATGTAATAATGGAATTAAAAAACCCTATATCAACCCCCAAACTCAAAACTCACATTCATTTGGACACATCCCTTAATATAATGTTCTCATTCTTAAGGGGTAAAATGGAACAAAGTTTATGAATCCATTTTAAGAGAACCATGATGAGTAAAAATAAACCATCACTACATAATATTTCAAGGGGGTGTCCTTTAATCACAAAATATATTATTATTTTACACTCTTTATGAGTAATAAATGGTTTAAATGTTTCTCTCATTGTAAAATCTTACTTTGGGAAGAAAATGATTGTCAATATAATGTGAAACTCTTAACTCGTGCACCCAATTGACAAAGCATAATAAATGACACATATATATGGGAGTATAAATGAAAGAATTAAATTTTAAAACCCTCAATAATCCCTTGGAATAAAAAATTAAATTCAAATGGATGCATCCCTTAAGATAATCTTCTCTTTCTCAAGGGGAAAATAGAATGAACTTTACGCAAACATTGTAGGTAAATCATGAGGGGTAGAAATAAATCATTAGATCTTAAAATTTCATAATATATTATTATAATTACCTTATATAGTATTATATTCCACTCTTAATTAGTAATAAATGGAAACACATTTTATCTCATAGTGAAATCTTGATTTAGGGATTAAAATTTGATTAGTATAATGTGTAACTTCTGAATGGATTGGCCAATAAAAAACCATATTTATGGACATGTATGGATGTGAATATAAATATAATAATGTATTTTTATTTACATAAATAATCCTTATAATTTTAATATTCCATTCATTTAGATGTATTCTTTAAAATAATTTTATTGTTTTTAAGGGTAAAATAAAACAAATTTTGTGTAGTTCTTAGAGGTGAGTGATGAAGGGTAGAGACTAATTTTCATCTCCTATAGTTTCATTGGATAGTCATAAAATAATATAATATTATATTATATTATACACCTTATTAATAATAAATGGAAGTGTGTCTTCTCTCATAGCTAAATATTACTTTAAGGAACTAAAATATGGACAATATAACGTGCGAATTTTAACTTGTGTGACAAATCAATTAACCCTATTCATAGACATGTGTGGATGGGAATATAAATTTATGAATGGAATTATTATTACCTCCATCATAACCTATACTCCAAACACTAATTTGACTCGACACATCCCTTAAGAGAATCTTGTCATTCTTGAGGGGGAAAATAGAAACTTTGGGTAGTCGTTGCAGGCAAACCATGAAGGGTAGAGATGAACCATTAATGCTTATAGTTTCACATGTGATTAGTTTAAAAAATACATATAATATTATATTCCACTCTTTATTATTAATAAATAGTGTCATGATTTATATTATATGTAAATCTTGCTTAAGGGATCAAAAAAAATAGTATAATGTGTAACTTTTGATTTGTGCATCCAATTGATGAATTGTCTTCATGAAAACATACAAATGGGAATATAAACATAATAATGGCCTTATTACACCCTTATAAATCTCCCATGATATAAAATTTTATGTGTATGGACCCATACCTTAAGATAATCTTGTCATTCTTGAGGGGGAAATAGAACAAACTTTGTACAGCCATTGTAGGCATACCATGAGGGGTAGAGATGAATTGTAAGCCATTGAATTTATAGAACATAGTTTTGTGAGAAAAATAAGAAGATTTATTACCCTAATTATTAGGAATAAACCTATCTACTCAACATGTCTTTTTTAAGCTTCTCTTTTTATCAAGAAGATAATATTCTCTACTCATGGCACCAGCCACATGAAGGCAAAAGCTTATCTAGTACCACTAACCTACATTAAATATGTGAGTAATTATTTCAAAAAATGTATACATTATGATAATATAATTATAAATTAAAATAAATTAAATCAAATAATTTATCTTTATTAATTTAAAATGTAAATTTATTAGATTAGTCTCCCATTTTACCTCTTAAAGTCTTTGGAATGCATAACTATTTACCACTAGGTTAATGAATCTAATCTTATTATGAATAAAGGAATTATACTTATCTTGTTAAAAAATGGAAAAACCTTATTACATATGGATGTCCCCTTGGGGGGATCCTTAGTTGAGGAGGAATCCTTAGGGAGGACCCTACCTCAGGATCTTGCCACCCTTCTACCCCCCAAGCTAGCATGTCCAAAACCTCCACTGATGACTTCTTGTTGAAGCTATTTGTGCCTAAGCCCAAAATAGTTATTCTATATGAGGTAAAGTCTATGTATTTCACCAATAATGGTAAAATTATCTTATTTAAATAAATTAAAATCAATAAAGAGCATTTGGATATGTTTAACAACAAGTTGTAAGTAGTCAAGTTAAACCTAGCTAGTCTCATTCAAGAATGGTATGCCTTACATAGGTAAGTGGACATGACTGTCCAATATTTCATCCATTCCAAAAAGGTGAACCATAATCCATTTAAATAGATACTAAATTTGATGGAGACCCCCCCCACCTAATATCCCTAGTAGGACTCTAATCAAGAAAACCCCTCTACAGGAATAAGGATAGAAAAGGCCACTAATGATCCTCCCCTGAGATAATGGTGAAGGACTTGGTAATAGTATGAGGGCCAAATTTTAAAATAACAAGTGAGGTGCACCTAATAATATATATAAAGATGGAAAAAAACCACTGAAGGGTCCCCCCTCTTGATCTATTTTTTGCTGTGTTTTGTTTCACCTCCTAAGGGGTTAACTAGCTTGTTTTCGTTATTTTTTATTGTTTTAGCCTTTGAGGCCTGCTAATATTTTGTATAACACTTTTATGGTTACTATATCCTTCTAAAATCATTTTGTTTACCCAATCAAATAAAAAAAATCAAAATGTAACTTTCATTGAACATTAATTTTACCATGTCAATCAAACATACATTTAGGATCAACTCTATTTTAAGTATTTTAAGAATAATTTCATGCTCAAATAAATGAAATTTTGATGAAAATTTTTATGAGGCTTTCCATGGAATTTAATTAATTTAATATTTATATTAATAACCAAATTTGAGTAATGAATTATCACCCTATCCTCTTCAAAGTCTTCAAATAACCATTAATTTACTTTTTATGAAAGTATATATTAATCTAAGTTCTTGTAACCACCATAAATCTAGTGGGATAAATTGGGTCTTATCCATCCATAATAGTTTTGGATAATGTTTTTTACCTCTACATATTGATATGAGTATTATTTTGGTCCCTCATCATTGTCCTCAGGTATAATTATTATGAAAACATTCTGTATATTTAAAGTTTAACCAATTTTTAAGGATAGGTAAGAGAAGAGTAAAATATAACTAATGTTTAAGGATACATTTGCATTAAGTTCAAAGTCAAATTTTGATTCCATTTCATGATCCCTTAGTAGTTGGAATGAATGGGTTATCCCCATATTCCTTAGGGGTCTATACTACCATTTTTTAACCCATTAATTTGACTCACATTCATTCCAATCAAATTCCATGCATCCTGAACAAAATTATGCCATATCCCTAATATAAATAGTCCATGACCTATAATTTCAGCTTTAGATTGAGTGGAAATCACTCAATCTAGGTACCATACTACAATAGTCATATATTACCTTATTTTATTCATCCATTAAACAAAATAATATTAGTACATGATAATATTGATCTGATCTAAGAAAAATTGTTTCATTACACTAATCCACATTATTTGCATCATCAATCAAATAATCACCATCATGTTCTCTTTTTCCATTTCTAGCCCCAATTAAACTCCAAAAATGTTAAAACCCCACTCTTATTATGCATCCTAATTAACTAATAAAACATTCAATATTTCTTAAATTATCATACACACTTGTCTAACCAAATGTAGTCCTTATTGAACACGACTTCTCTTACAATAATATTTCTATAAAATATCTCAAAACAACCTTAGATAAACTTTGAAAAATGTGATATGTCATTACTCATGTCAAATTGGTAATGTCTCAAAATATTTATATTTTCCTTTATGCTATTAGGTTCATGTTTTATATAATATACACAGAAAAATCAACTTGAATTGAATTTTAGTACTAGTATTAAACCTCATTTTATGGTTTTATTGTATAGTTTTCATCAAATTCCACCACTGATATATTGGTCCCAAGTGGGAAGTTATACTTTAAAACTTAAGTTGTCCAAATTCATGTGAAATTTATTCATGTATACAACTAGACATATGTGTCAAACCACCAAAAGTGTTACATATCCATCCAAATTTATTTTTCAAAAAAAATCCCTCGGGTCTTTGACACATAAGACTTGGGATAAACTCTCTTGAATTTTTAGGTGGAAAAGCCACCATACATTCCTACATAACATTTTCAATATGTAAAGTACAATATATATGTAAAAAACATCAAAAGTCATAGCAAATTCAACATGGATCTTACAATAACACGTGTATATTTATTTTAATTTAATGTAGAAAGGCTTACACATCTCAAATGGCCTTTAGCTAATTATCAATTTCCCTTTAAATTTTTCAAGAAACTTTTTATAGAATTTTGTTTGGGTCATGTCCAAGTTTTGTTTTACATGTGGATCACAATGTTTTTAACCTTTTCTTCTTTTAACAACATCTTTTAAATTAGGTGAGACTCTTGTGTTGTCATAAAAATTCAATCAATTGTCTTGTTCATTCAACTTATATCTTGTATTTTTGTGAGATTCTATCACTAAATGCCAAAAAAAATGTGATTAAGGGGTCATCAAGCCTTGTTCATATTTTTAAGGTTTTAATTATATTTTTTATATTCAAGTTTAGGATTATACTTTTTTAACTAATAAATTGACCTCTAGATGTTGTCATATTCACTATAGATTCCATTATTACTCATCTTTCCGCATTAGTATTTTTTCAAATTTTATTGCCTCATTAAATGCATTAGTTAGATTATTTACTATTACATTATTTCTTCCCTCAAGGTTGTTTGTTCTTAATCCTAAATTATGAATCATGGGGTGAATCTTTTGCATTTTCATCAATTGAACAAATAGTTGGCATCATTTTGTATGGGTTTTATTATCAAATGCATAGTCTCATACAAGTGGATAATGACATTTAACTATACTTATTGACACTTCATTTTGCATGGGTTTTAATATATTCTCATCTATTTCAATAAAATACATTAGTGTTCATTCGATTATCATTAGAGGTGTGGGTGTATGGGATATATAAGTTATTAAATACAATTGTGTTATGACTGCAACCATATAATGGTTATTAAAAAAATGCTAACATTAGACTTTATTAGTGAAATAATTTCATCTTCATTAGGAGAGATATCGAGTGAGGTCATTATGTGATGTTCTTTGTCATCATCTTAAAATTTTCATTATGGATGGATGTTTCATTATATTATGTTTCTCTATGTGTCTCATCACTCAATACAAATTAAATAGTTACGTGTTTGACATATTGAGTTTCATCATTCAACAAGGATTGATTAACTCTTATCTCATTTGAAGATGTGTCTAAATTAAATTCCATGGATTGAGTATATTATTTTCAATTAAAATATTACTTTGTGAGGAATAACTACCTTCACCTTGTCTAGAAGCTCTTATGGATGCTCTTTTAAATATTTATCTTTTTCTCTTGACTTCAATTTATTCATTTTTTATCTCCTTAATCAGCCTTTTGTGGTCACTACCTTTAATATTTTAAGTCTAAGGAGGATAAAAATTGAACAAAATTTGATGAGTTTATACTAATTGAGATAAATTAAATGAAGAATTTGTAGATTCTCAGTTGTATAAACTAGTTCAAAGTTTTTAAAATGTGAAATGCTAGAGTAAAATCTATGGACATGAGAGTTTATATAATTATTTTGATAGACTACAAAAAGTGTACACCCTTTTAAGTAGCATGCATGCCCTTGTAAGTAGTAAAAAAACAATGGATTTATGAATTTTAAAAAGGGCATATACCATTTGAAAATGGTTTCAACCTTATTTAAGTATATTAATTTGACATTTACAAGTTTTTTTTTAAAAAAATCCTTGGTTTTATGTTTGGTAGATCGGAACCTAGTCTAAAACTTTATCATAAATCAGCCAAGATAATTTTTGCTAAATTTATATTTTTTTTATACCTTCATAGATAAATTAGAGTAGGAAAATTTTATTTAATGTGTGTGTGTGTGTGTGTGTGTGTGTGTGTGTGTGTGTGTGTGTGTGTGTGTGTGTGTGTGTGTGTGTGTGTGTGTGTGTGTGTGTGTGTAGGAGAATGTATTTTATGAATATATAAAAAAATGTAATGTTAAATCATTATTTTTATTTATTTCTTAATTTCTACTTAACATAGTTTGTTATAGTTTATACATATATCATTACAAATATTTTAATAAAAAAATCATTGATAAAAAATTTATAAAACTTATATCTCAATAATCTATGCATTATTAGCAATGTTTTGAAAAAAAAGTTAAATTCAACAATATTTTATTCATATACTTGTGGTTTCAATTTTTCAGCTTTCTTGACTTGTAAAATTATTTAAAAACGTATACTTTTTTTTAAATTAATTAAAAATATTCTTATAATATTCTACATTTCCTCTATCTATATATATAATTTCATATAAAAAATCATTCATTTACTCCAAAAAATTATGTTTGTACACATTTAGTCTACTTATTTTTTAACAACAAAAGACCATGCCATTGTCAAAAATGCATCAAATCCACATACATTTCTCATATAGGTTATACACACACACACATGTGCATGCACATGCACATGCACACACACATACGTGCGTACACACACGCACACATGCATGCAAGCACGCGCATGCACGCACACACACACACACACACACACACACACACACACACACACACACACACACACACACACACACACACACACACACACACACACACACACACACACACACACACACACACACACACACACACACACACACACACACACACACACACACACAAATGCTAAAAATTAGCCAATTCATCTTCTTACATTATCATCAACTTATTTGTCCAAGTGTATCTAAAATTCTTTCCAAGTTCAGATATTGTTATTTAAGAAAAAATGAATCTTTAAGCCCCCAATTTTTTTTCCCATTACCCTACATCTACCTAATACAGGAATAGAAAATGACACCAATGTCTATTTCCTATCATAACTACCATATAAATAAATTACATAAAGTATGCAAGCATTCATGGATGGACTAGTTGACTATTTAGGTATAAGATGTTAAATTTGATGAAAAAGAAGAGGAAAATGCATGAAACTTCCATTTTTACAATAGTTGGGTCATCTGATAAATTAATCAAAACATATTTTGCATTATGATTGATCAATAGGCCATAATTTATAAAAGATTTTTGATGGGACAAAGGTTATGTAAATATTTTTATTTATGATGCATACCAAAGACATTTACATGCTAAATTTTGATAAAAATGGCTAGAATAGATGCAATTTATAGTTGACACTCCAAATACATGAATTACATTCATATTTTAAGGTAATACAAAAAAATTCACCATGATGGAAATAATGAGTGCCAAAAGATCAAAGTTTGAAAGACAAATGAAATGGAATTAGTTCCTCCAAAACCTATTTTACCCTATTTTTGATTTAATAGTGTTTAATAGGTATATAACTTTGAAAGTTTATTCATATTATAATATATGACATTTAAGCATAAATCTAAATGTAAAGTGGATTTGATAATTCAAATTGGTTGACAAGCCAAATATTCTAAAAATAGTAGTATAACCAAGAGTAAGATATTTATCATTTCCTAATCTTTGGTTGACTATAGCATATGTCTTACAATATAAGATAGGATTGTGATAGCTCATATCTTGAATCAGATTTTGTAAATATTTTTAGACAAGATAACATATTAGTGTGACCCTATTCATTGATTGTAGAATTATCTAATTTGACAATTAAAAAAGTTTGATTTCTTTACCACCTATGCCCATGTATATTAAGAGGGTTGAGATATTTTAATTATGCATATGTCATGTAGAAATATCAATTTTCCTTTTATTTTCCTTCAAAACCCTAAGGGTACTTGTGAGAGATAAAAAAACTACAAAAATAAATATGGAAGTTTAATGGGTTAATCTAAACCCAATCAGCCTCATTAATGATTGACCATTACCTACATATTTAGATACTTTGAAGAGGGAATCAATCTATGTGTAGTTCTCCCACCTAGTTTTATTATGGAATTTTGCTCCTTGACTTGATGTATGTAGATAAAGATTGGATTCGATACTTGAAAATGTTATTTCTTGACTTGATTTGTAATAATTTAATTTTTATTTATGGCTACTCTTAATGATTTATATTGAATTTTAGAATAATAGGGAAAACATTTTCAATATGCATTAGTGTAAAAGATAGATTCCTAATAAAGATCAAGTCACTTTTAAATAAGATTTTGATTTACTTATATAGTGAACCTTTTAAGGAATTTAATTTATCCAACTTGGAAAATATGTGGGATGACCGAAAAGAATGCTTTAAATTTTGTAAACTAGTCATTAAATGGCATACAAACAAGGCCATACTAGGTGGATAGGTATGTAGTAGTGGACTTGTCTTCTTAGCATGGACCTATCCCATAAAAGTAAGGATAGTTGTTATGAGTTTATAAGTAGTATGAGATCTATATAATATATTTTGAGCATATGATTATAAATTATTATTTATAAGTGATGGAAAATTAAGGGTTCGATACCACATATAGATAAATGGTTAGAGGAATGGGAAATAAGATTCATATATTTGAGTGTATGTCAAGTGGTTTAAGATATGTCAATATTTTACATTGTTAATTACCTGTGACCATATTTAGGTATATACAACACCACATGATCCCTCATATAATATTAAATAAAATATAATCCATATAAATAATAGCTATGAAATATCAAAGGGAAATTAGAATATGATATATATACCGTGGTATGATGATGGAATATGGACATTAGATATGATTTTATATCCAAAGATATGTACTATATATATATATATATATATATATATAATCCATATTAATTTAGGAATCCCTCAGTTGTGATATTAGTATTACATTAAGATCACCTATTTCAATTTAGACATTCAAAAATACAAAAAATAAAGTTCAATAAATTCAAAATCAAGACCTATGCATGATTTGAGCAGCAATTTAGGTGACAATTTGGGTCACAGTTCCACCCCAATTGATGATGAAACTTCTGGGACCCATAACTTTTGCATCGTAGCTCTAATTGACTCACCGTTTTAACCATTGGAAATATAATAATGAGGGTAACATCATGATATGGCATTAATATCCACTTGATGAAGTTTGACCCCTGAAAACCTAATGGAAGTGCCCTAAATTTCAATTTTAGTAATGCAGTCTAAAATTAGTAAGTTTCTAAAAATAGTAATTCCTCAAATTCTTTATTATTTTAAAGCATGGAAGTTGAACCACTTAATCTCCCTCAATATTGGTGACCTTACACATCCTAGCCCTACTTTAAAAATAGGTATAAATAAATATGTAACCCAAAATGGAAAATCAGACATCTCTTCCCAGAGATAAGCATATAGTTGTATTGCGATCTTGAGTAATAATACATCTCTTCTCAGAGAATTCATTGTTACTATGTTATTTCTTTGTTCTTGAGATATTTATCAACCAAAACTATAGATATGTACTCTATATCAATATTATCCATATTAATTTAGGAATCCCTTAGATGTGATCTTAGTATTACATTAAGATCACATATTTCAATTCAGACATTCAAAAATACAAAAAATAAAGTTCAATAAATTCAAAATCAAGACCTATGCATGACATGTTTTTTTAGTTTACATGATTGGTTGATGTTATTAATTTTATAAATGGTGAATTACAACTCTATTTTTTATGCACATACTTCTCACGGTACACATGATTTGGATGCAAGACATATAGATTACATATGATACATATACATTTATATATGTAAATTTTATAACACTCAAAGGCCACCTTTATACATTGGGAGCATGCTTACACTATGGGAATCCTTACATTCTTATCAGGTTGTATCTCTTTATACTAGTCTATTGATCATAGTAGATTATGCATGCCTTGTTATTATGTATAGTATTTAATGTTTTATTTCTTATGTATATTTTTATTTTATATGATATATAATGAAATTTATTAGTTATGAAAATTATCATTACTTATTTTATGTGTGTTTATTTTATCGATTAATATAATGAGTGCTTATTTATTTGTATTACACTACATATTTATTAAGTTCAATAATTGTGTGTGTCATGTCACACATCAATTATGTTAAGGATCCTCTAGTCCAAGTCATGATCAAATTATGTCAAGTTAGATTTAATTTGACTCATCATTGTGTCTTCAGTGTTTGTGTGCATCATGGTCATGAAATTGTAATAATATATGTGTGGTTACATATATGATTGTTATTGATCTTGATTTGATTTCTATCATTCATTATTCTATTATGTGTGATGCCATGATTTTTATCATTCATATTATTTGTGTTATTAATAATTTAGTTATTACCATGTGCTTATTTCTTATATCTATTTTACATGGCACTTGTATGCCCTTTACTAGGATTTAGTGTTTCATATGTGATTTGAAGATCATATCTTTCTATGATAACATATCTTATCATGATTTCATGTTTTAAATGATGAAATTTTTTATATAATACATGGTGTACATAAATATTACTTATGAGATGATTAATTTTCAAGATTCATCCCTCACCTTAAAATGGAGGCATGTTAGTGGGGTTATCTTACAAAATCATGCCTTTACATAGATGGTTCATATTTTCGGTTAGATCATGTGATTAAAATTGGGATATATGGGGATAAATTAGAATATATTGAGACACATTTTGGGAATTACACATGATTATAAGGGATATTTGATACATTTTAAAAACTTATGGGACAAATTATATGGGTTAGATTAAATAGGGTTATCATATTATACATAGCATATTTATCATATTACATGAGTCAAATTGATTAGGTTTATTAGAATAAACATATTTATTAGATTGATAGAAATTTTATGAAATTTATACTTACATATGAATTGAACTTAGAGTATTAATTTTTTTCATGCATACATTTTTATATTCATATGTTGAGGATCAATGGTATTACATAAGAAATTTACTTTTTCTGCAGGGATTGATTCATTATTTCAATTTTAGATATGAAAGTGGTTTTGGGTTTCACTTTTACATACTAACTTGTTTTTGGGTTCCACCAAAATAATTATAATGATATTTTGAGTAGCGTAGTTGAGGTTATACTTTGCTAAATGTATATCACTTCTCAACCTTCAATGGGGGTTGAGACATTTTACTTCTCAACCCATGATTTTAGCAGTTGCATATCCTTAGGACATAATCACTCAAACTCATTCTCTCATGAGTTCAAGTGGAATCTTGGTTCATGTATCCTCAGTTGTATTCATTCATTAACTTTTCAATTTCAATTAATTGAATAATCTAGATTATTTTATATTTTCTATCATGAGTGCACATTGATTTTTGCATGTTTCTTTTGTAGGTTTTTCTTGGAGCAAGCTATATATTTG
>JARHVA010002662.1:1785000-1967500 GCA_037957365.1 Torreya grandis | reverse complement strand
GTTTTCTACTAGTTTCTTCTTAGATATACATGTGTGTGTGTGTAAGTATGTATGTATGTATGTATATACATACATACACACACATACATATATATATACACATACATATACATATATATGCATATGTATGTATATGTATATATATATATATATATCTATGTGTATGTTTGTATGTATGTCGTTATGTGTGTGTGTTTGTACATACATATATATATAATATTTTTTTAAAGTCTCTACCAAGATTGATGTCAATTTAATATATCAAACAACCCCTTTTCCACATATAATTTATTCACATCTAGTGTCTTTAAATATTTTTATTCACACAACCACATATGCTAATTACCAAAATCTAGAGTGGATGGTCAGAAGCTAGAATTTTATATAATAATTTACTTTTTCAAATAGTTGTGAATATTAGCCCTAAAATCATTTTATATTTAAGTCACAAGTATTACATGTATTTTTCACTTGATATGTTTTAATAGGTATACATGTATCTCTAACTTTATATATAATCACATTGTTAACTTGCTTATAGGAAGCTTATAACTTATGGTGATACAATTCATGAATGTAACAATTGTAAACTAGTTTATTATATCTTTGGTCTCATATGAGCCATGTGACCATATTAATTTTTTAACTCATGTTTAATTCATTTTCAAACTTTAGTAATGGGTTATGTATCTATGAAACATAATCCAATTCAATAAAAAATAAATTTCAAAAAAGAAAAATATAATGATATTTTTTTGGACGTAATTCAACCACTTTTAATTTAAACAAGATATGTTTTCTTTTGAACCAAAAAACAATAAGATGATATGATCAACCAGCTAAATAATATATTTCCTTTATATAAAATATTCATAGTTAGATATTTAAACAATTATGAGTACTTGTCCACTAATGTCAATTAAATTTATTGTGTTTGAAATGTGTAATAATATTTTCATATTGATGGAAACCTATAAACAATCAAGCTCAAGTTTAATATACCAATAATCAAGCAATTTTATCACCATATTTATGTATTGTCCTTCTTTGACATGTAATTTTAGAGCTATTATATTAATTAATATACAAATTATAATATAAAATTATATTTATTCATTGCCATAAATGGTGCCTAATATGAAAAAAATTGGGCTCTTAAGGTATACTAGGAAAGAGTGTTATTTAGCCCCTTATCTCTATGTTTTTTCCTACGAAAGGTTTTAACTATCTCTTCACTGATTATACTTTTATATCTTTGTTTAAAGGCACAATCCTCCATCATTTGAACTAATAGTTTGTCAATTAAAACTTTATAGATGACTTATTCCTCACCCTTTTTGAATAAGAAGCACATATAACCCATACCATGGAGTGCATTGAATTTTTTTCTTTTTTTGAGATCATCAATTCAATGGAAGAAAACTCAATGTTATAGGCATTCTAATACACCCATTTTTCAATGGTTAAAAGATTTCAAATGGAAATAGATTTAACATAGAAAAAAATCCTTGGCATCCCTTTTTCTTTCCAATCATCTCTGTTGAAGCTATGGAATTATGTAGTACAAAGGTTGGAGAAAAAAATTTATTTTGATTTTACTAAACCTATTTCCTTTATTGTAAATTTTTTGGTATTTTATAAAGTAATAGTAGCTACACATTTTTATTACTCCTTGTATTTAGAATTTAAAGGTTTCATATTGATGTTAGAGAGCCACCTTAGGGACCTCCTATAGGCCAATAATGAAGGCTCTAAATGTTTACATAAAGTTTATTGGGATAATTTTCATAAAGCTAAATAAGTTGGATGACTTGGATTACTTAACAAAAAAATCCAAGGCTCAGCCCTTTGAATCAAATGTATTATTAGATATATTGAAGGAGGTGAGGCATAGAATATTATTTGCAATTACATCTCTCAAACAAATTCATTTTGCATAAAATATTAGCATGGTTTTGAGTTACTTTCTATTCTCACTGCCTATGTGTCAATCAATATTATAGTTGTAAATTGAAGAATCCAAACACATGCTAAAGGATTCATAAAGGGATGAAATAAAATAATCTAAAACCTGCAAGGTTCACTATAGGACTAAATAAATTATCCAACTTTTTTTCTTGTGTCAACTAAAGGTAAGAACCAATAATTATACTAGAAATAACTAAAATAAAGACTAGTAAAATATCCTAAGAATAGTAACTAAACCAAAATACTAAAAGGGAGTATGATTTACAAAAGGAAAAGGTTGTAAAACATATAAAACATTTAAGATAGTAATGCTCATATGAAATGAAATGATTCTTCACTTTGAAATAAAAATTATTTCATTTCAATCTCAATACAGATGTCCATGGGTTATACCAATCTAATTATGAGTATTCCTAGATAAGAAGGAGAAGGTGAAGGATCAAATATATAATATATATCTTTGATGTCTCCTTGATATTACCTTCCAATTCATATTTTAGGGTGACTAAGAGAGAGAGGGAGAGTATCACAATGGAGATATATGGTTGTAGATCTAAGGAACATGTTTTTTGGTGTCACACAGGGTAGTAACAAAGGATATTTGGATAAAAAATAAAGCATGGTAATTATATATCAAAGCATATGTTAGATCATAATAAGAAAATGATAGTAATCATAACATATGTTAGATCTTAATAATCACAGTTAATGATTGAGAAATGATAAATATAATAAAAAATAGTAATTATTGAATAAAAAGTGACATATTGAAGCAAATGATGCATATATGGTTAATTAAAAAGCATTTTTTGGCCAAAATAGTTATTTAAATCCATTATAAACCATAATAAGTATATAAATGGTCATAAACAATCGCTTGCATCCATATCCACATTTTGGATAAATGAGCATCTAGGTTGCAAATTTCCTTTAAAAGATGTAACTTATCTTCAAAGAGGCTAAATAAAAGGGTGCTCTAAGAGAATTGTCTCTCAAGGTTCACCCTTATATATACTTATTATCTAGGGGTGTAGTAGTCTATATATGTAGATGATTTATAACCATTAAAATTTAAGATAAGTAAAATAACATTACATATGCACTTGTGGTATAATTAATTGGACCTCATGAGAACACAAGAGTATAAAGTACCTAAATACCATAAAACATTCTTAAAAAAATAGACCATACATATAATATTACCTATAATGATCAGTTGTAAATGAATAATCATTGATCATGACAAAGAAGGTTTAGTTTAATAAGACTATGCTAATATGTGCAAGGGAAAAATAAATATCATTATCCAGGATGGTCAAAGCTCACATTGACCAAAGTGTTAACTTAGGTCTTATAAAATTAAGGGATGTATCAAAAAAAAAGATAAACTTATGAGACTCCTTGAATAAGGGGATAAAAAATATACTTAAGGCATTCCAAACCCTAGTGATTTATGAAATAACCAAGAATAACTGATAGAACAACTACACATAGGATGTGACTAACCCACCAAGATTGACTAAGACTTTGACAATTATGTGGTATCAAGATAAGTGTTTAGTTTCACTAGTTAAGAATAGATAATCCATATAAATATTATGACCCTAATATTCATCTATCATCCATGCAACTATTGCAAGTCCTACATTACCTTGGTTAATCACAAAATATTTAAACATGATGAGGGTTGTGGTCATTTAGACAAAGAATGAGTAACTATCTCAATGGTGAAATCATTAGGAAAGCTATGTAATAGGAAATAATAATTGGTAAAAATAAAAAATAAATTGATATTGATGATACCAAAAAAAGGCCTTGGAAAAATATCAAAAAGGATGGAGGAAAGCATGAGAAAAAACATTGTGTGAGGAAAATACAAATCTAATATTTTGGGTATTATGAACCACCAAGTATAGACATATAATAATAGAGATAGAGGACTTGGTAGAAGATTATGAGTGAATTACCATAGAAAATCAATGAATTTATTAACACTCAAGAGATGAAACATGATCTCACCCATATGTACACTAAAGGGGTACCAACTACCAAAAAGTTGGGAGACCCAAAAGTGTTCCATAAGGAAAATAACTAAGATGTAAAAAACATCGAATACATAAAGATATTTAGGTACCTAAGGAGAGGGTAATTCAATTTGAGAAACATGTAAAAAAATTATCCTAGTCTTGAGTTAACCTAAAGAGTGTAGCCTAGGGTGTCTAAATATAAAATAGTGCAAGAACTAAGCTCAAAAAAATAACTGTCAATTGAGGTAGAGTCTAACATGGATGAGAAAACTTAAGGAGTCAAACGACTCAGAATAGCACAAAATAAAGTGAAACTTAAGCCCAAAATGGTGATAATAGATAAAAATTGGTCTTTCTAAGCACTCAAAGGTAAAATAGACTCTAGGTGAAACCAAGCTAGTAAGTTACACTTTTACAATGATTTTGGAAAAAAAAGATGTAAAATTTGTGAATGGTAGAGAAAAGTGATATTCCATTTCAAATGAGATTATGGTGTAAACTAATGACATGTTAAAAATATACTATTCCATATGATACTATTATTTTAATAAATATTGATATATTTATGTTCCATTTTAAAAAATATTTGAAAGGGTTATTTTGTAATTGTTAAAGAAATGTAAAAATAGTGGTAAAGTTATACATAATTGAAATATATGAAAATTTTAATAATACAAAGGATAGCTTTGCATATTCATTCTACAATAGGAATTTTTTTCCCTTGTTTTTTTATGTGTTTTTCCATACAAATTTTATTATAAATATTTTTTATTTGATATATCATAAAAATGTTTATGTTTTTAATGCACACATTAAGTTGGCCTTAAATATGTCAAAATATTTTTAAAATGGGGAAATTAAAAAATATAATTTTATATAACATGTATTTATTTATTAAAATTTATTCCATTCTCTATAATATTTTATAAATATTATTTTATTTATAATTTATGATTTTATCATGGATTAAGGTCACCAAAAAGTGTATGGCATTGTCATGATTTTACCTCTCTTCCATTTCATTTGAAATAGGTTGAACTCCATATACCATAGTTTTCATGGCTATTAGATAATTAAATCAAAATGAGTGGGTTACCAACAAAAGAGAGAGTACAAGTAAATGGTTAAATAGACCAAAAATTACATTTTTGGACTAATTTAAACTATGTTATATTTGAAACCAAAGCTTATAGATCTAATATTGTGTGAAATAAAATACCAGATACCATAGAGTAAGAAAATAAACACCAAAGTAGTCTATATAATCCTTGTGAACTCAAAACTCACATTTTTTTAATTTACACAAAACTAGGACTGACATTGACCATTTCACAAATTTCATTGAATTTTAAAGACAAAATTATAAAAGAGAGACTATAAAACATCCATTTTGATGAGAATGTCATTTTTATTTAATGATCATAGATAAGGCCATAGGCTAGGGGAATAAAACTTGATGCCTTATGACATGATTTGTGCCCTAGTAGTGGCACCATACAATCCTAGTAAATGCTCAACTATATAATATACATGGAAGAATCCAAATTCTCACTATTAACTTTGAAAATGATGAAAATTAAACAATCTATCCCCTACAAGGTTCACTGCATGGATAAACCAACTATCTAGTTTAATGGATTGCATTAATTAAACACAACAACCAAAAAATGTACTAACAATTGAAAGAACTAATCTACCTTAATAACTAAAAAAATACTATTAGAATAGTCTTAGAATAATAAATAAAATCAAATGTTGAAAGGAGGTACAATTTACAATAAAAATTGTAAAAAATGTGAAGCATATACCCTAATAGCATATGAAATGAAATGATTGTTCACTTTGCAATCAAAATTCCCTTATATCAAGATCCAATTTAGATATGTATAGGTTATACTAACCTATTTCCATGCAATAATAACTAAGTAAGAGTAGGAGGAAGTTGAATAATCCATTATATAAAATAGAAGTTTAATGGATCCTTCAGATATTCTTATAATTTAGCTTGAAGGATAACTAATAGAGAGAAGGGTGAGAGTATAAAAATGGAGACATATGGTTGTAGCTTTGATAAATAGGTCAAATTATGTCATGAATGACAAAAACAAAGGATATTTGGATTAACAATAGTCTGGGATCAATACCATAATTACAACATAGGTCAAAACATGGCAAGCATAGTGAATGATCAAGCAATGATAAATATGATATCAAAGATAAATTATTTTAAAAGAAGTGATAGATGGAGGCTAAAGGGATGAATATATGGGTACTTTAAAGACATGTTTAGGAAAAAATATTTCATTTAAAACCATTATAGACCCTAACAAGTCTTTTAACAATCATAAATGGTCACTTGTAGTTAGGCCCTAGTATTTTATAGAAATATGTGCCCAGGTTATGAGTTTCCTCTAAAAGATTAGGGTTGATTGAAAAGGGGCTACACATAAAGGTACTCTAAGTGGATAGCTTATCCATGGTCATCATTAGGTTACTTTTCATCTAGGGGTGTGGTAGTCCACATAGGGATTTGAATTTTAGTTATCATGATTTAGGAACAAGGAAAAGAGAATTATAGTAGGAAACTTGTTGCTAATATTATTTAGAAGGCTTAGGCATTAATTAATAATAATATAACTTAGGATGGGAATGTTTTTAAGGTATATATTCTCAATTAACAATCATCCCCTATGTTAATCCTCATTTTTTAGCTACTATGGTTTTTTTCACCATGGTCCCATGGGTAAGAAGTGATAGTATTTTCAAAAAAAGGGAATAAGGTTGTATTTAACCTCTTTGGTAAGGATTCCTAGAACATGTTCCCATGGCCTACTATCAAAGATTCATTCTATCTCAATAATGGAGATATTGAATATTTTTAATAATTTAGGTTGCCATCATTGATGAAAAATTTCAAAATATTAGTGTGTAGATACCATCCAATTGGTAGGAGAAGAAGTGACATATTGAGCCTTCCTTCCACTAGTACAAACATAAACTTAGATTTTATATATTATCCCCTCAATATATTCAATTTTAAACCTTGAATTCTCATTGGGTTACACCTTGTTGAGATTACCTAAAATCATATGTTTTCTAACATTTGGAAAACCATTATTGTGCTAAATAAATATCATTTCATTGTATGCCTACTTTATCAAAGATTTCTTATTTAAGACCAAATTTTGCACCTATGGGTTTCTCATTTCTTGTGTGCCTTATGCCATCAACACAATACTTTCAAACAAATCTTTTATTTTTTTCAACATGCATGATCAGCCTATAAATGGATTCACACCATTTATCAAACCTTTCTTCCATACTTTTTCTCATAAAAAATGGTTCTTCTAGGGGATTTAGCCATGTTATTTGCATAGTATAATATGATTTGGTATATTTTTCACTCTGAGATTATATTTAAACTATGTAAATAAATAAATAATGCAATATCTAACCATGTTTCTATTGATGGATATTTATATGTTATAACAAAGTGTTAATCATATATAATGTTAGGATTCATATTCAAATACATACTAGAAATTTTGGTCTCAAAATGGAACATTTATTGTCCGTTTTTCAACATCTATGGAGTGTCATGTATGTTTTTATACTAATCCAAATGGAATCTCATTGTAATGGTATCCTTCATAGGTATGTGGTCATGGGGCCCATGAAAAGCATCATATAATAAGCTAATGGATTTTATCACCATGTTCTCAGTGGCCTTTACCTAGTCATAATATCAAAGGTGTAATTTTGGGCACACCTTTTTCACTATAATGGATGGGTAGCGCAATGAGAGGGAAATTTTCCTCATCTAGCCCTTGTTATCTCCTCTTTAGGTTAGGATGAAACATAAGAGGACAAGGAAAAAGAACCCAATAAATATGGATAAGAACATGTATCTGATATAATGGATCATTTTGGTGGTGGTAGTGGGGGTGAGAAGTTGGATAACCCTCCAATTCATCCATATTATTTTATTTCTCATATTTATTAATGGGCTTGTGTTGTGTGTTTATGATGTTGCCTTTTGTCATATTTTATTAATTTTTTATTGAAATTTTAATTTTTGAGTATGATGTTAAGTGAATTTAATTAACTTTATTAAAAAATACAAATTAAATTAAAATTAATTAATGATTTTTTAAAACTCATTTATTGATACTTGAGGTTGATGTGAATTCTTCTCTTAGGGTGTGATTTTATTTCACCCATATTTATATAATTATTAATAATTTGTGTATGATTATTTAAGTTGTTTTTAAATAAAATTAATATTTAGCTGATATTGTCCTTAGAAAAATGATTTAATAAATATTGGTAACATAAATCAAAATACCATATTAATTCCAATATTCATTTACTCTAAAGCACTCATGCACCACACAAACTATAGTACAATGAGGACAATGTTTCTCCACCTATAAGACCTACAATTGAATTGAAAAGAAGACATGTTGTTTTAAGTATTTTTCTATAATTATTTTTAATAATACATGAATTATCCTTCTTGTGAATGGAAATCAATTAACTATTTCAATTATTCTTATGGTTAAAGCACTTTTAATTCCATAACATATAAATATGATCTAGAATTGATGGAAAAAAATTATAAATAAATGGATCTAAGTCAAAGTTCATCACATATATCCATAAATATTAATCCCTATACTATATTAGGGGTTCTTCCCATATCCCCACCCTATATATATAGGGTTCACCATTGGTGACCTACTCTATATAGTTTGGCTCAACCAAAAAATAAATATAAGTAAACTTAAAACAACAAAATTAGATTTAATTACATAATTAGTTTTCCTATTGTAATTAAGGTATAAGAGAGGGTTTCTTAAGAATATTTTATTTTGTGCAAATAAATAAATAGTCATCAAGATCATATATTACATAACATCTCTAAATAGTAAGGAAAAATAAACCTAGAAAAACTACACCCAAGACCATATAAACACTTTTAAAAGAGAAAGGTCAATCCTAAAGATGTAAGTATAGACTTGGAACAATATATATCTACAAAAATGAATTTGATGAATCTTTTCATTACGTATAGGGATTCAAAAACCTCATTGTATTAGTGAAATTATCTGTATAACTTTATGAAAATTGATCTCCTTTCTCAAAACTCTATTAAGGTTGTTAAACCTATAAATTGATAAGGAAAATTGTTGTTTTTTGGTATGTTTTCAATATTATAATAGTTTTTAAGAATTGACTACTTATCAAACACCTCAATAGATCATAACAGTACAAGTAACAAGTTGAATATAATACATGTCAGCCAAGTAGTCTAGTGATAATGTAATGTTTATTCTATATGACTTTCTATTGAAAGAATGAATTCTTAATTTAATAAATGTTTTAGATTTATTTAGAGTTTTTAATCTCTACTCTAAATGTAGGAATTTATTGTTTTGGAATATTCACTATATATCTCTAACATGTCTTTAATTCACAAATGCACATGTGTATTTATAGCCTTCTCAATGTCAAATTTTTACCATTGGCATAGAAGGCAACATACAACAGGATAAAATGTTGAAAATCAAGAACAGATGATAGGGATACCCAAAACAAAGATTAAAAATGCACATTCTCATAACCATATATTATGTGTTTTTAGGGGCCTATAACATGTAGTATTTTTATAGGAAAAATATAATAAATATATAGAAACATGAGGGAAGAAGAGAGAAATAGGAAAAATAGAGAGAGATGTTAGATAAAATGCCAATATGCATCCATATCATAGGGGAAAATATGCCAATAATACCCTAATCTTGATTTATGATTGAAAAACATACAATTACCCTATAATAATGTAGTTTTATGACTAATAAATACCTCCATACTAAATTAGATGTCCACATAATGTCCCCCTTTGATTTGTGTGTGCATATATATCAAATTAAAATAAGTAGAATGTGGATATAAAAAAATTCTTTCTTGAAACTCTTGTATCAACTCCAAATATTAGGTAAACCTACAAAGGATGTGCATGTTGGTAAGCTCCCAATCAATCCATGATCCATTAAAATATAGAAAGTAATTATAGAAACTGATACACTTTGTATGGATAGAGTTTTGTTAGAGACTCTTATATGAGTCCCCAACATCTTTGCATCTATGTGGATGTCCCTATTAAACCTAAAACACCAAAGATATGAAGATAAATGCTCATGACAATAATCAATTGTAATCTAGGAAATAAAAATTAGAAATGATGTACCTAGTTTTATTTTAAAATGTGAGGATGCCCCTTAAATAATTACTTGCATCTCCAAATATATTCAAAAAATATAATTCCCATAAATAGTTCCAAGACTTAAAACATGTGATAAAACCTACATGCATTTTTTATTACAAAATTTAATAACAAAAAATAGAGGTTAAATAAATATTATGTAATATTAAATGGAGTAAGGTTAGGAAATTTCATGAATGTATCCCTTGGTGGGAATAAGTTGAGTGCAAGGTAATGAGGGGCCAAGAGAGGGGATTTAGTAGTAATTAAATTTTTTAAAATGTATACCTCAACTTCAATTGAAATTTTAAGGGGATTCCATGAGGAATTTCATCATAATATAAGAAGAGAAGTTATAATATTTCAAACGTATTTTATCATCCTATTGTCAACAATAAACCCAACTTCTTAAAGATAAATTGGGACCACTAATTTTGAATGCTCAAAATGAAAGGAATTTTTTGTTTGGACTTTAGGATTAAAAAATATATCTTTTCCCCCATTTAAATACAACCCTAAAGTTATTTTATTAAAATTTTAAGCCTTTTATTTAAAAAGCTTGATTTTACCTTTATATTGGTTAAAATAATCATTTTTATTTCCATATGAAAAAGTTGTCTCAAGTTTTGTTTTTTTTCTAATCTTAGGTTTTGTTTTATTCATAAGGATTTAACCTATTAAATTTTATCCTAAGGTCCAAATATAATCACCTAAAAATGACACTTGAGTGTTAAGAGTGCTACTTGAGACCACCAATCCCTAGATTAGACCTAGACCTATCTTAGGGCCTATTTTCACACTTATCCAGCCTTTGTGTGGGCCATAGACATCCCTAAAGTAGTCTCATACCATCATATTGATATCATATCCCTTAGTGCCTCAGGTTCTACCACTTGGACACTATCACCATAATAGGGATAGTAGTGCCACATGGTGTTAGTGTCCCAATTTTTGCACTATTATCCTTTCCCTCCTTATTCTACCAATGAAAATATTTTCAAATCTAAGAACACTTAGGGTCATCCTAAACCTCTTTTAATACCTTCACAATCATTAGAATAGTATATATACATGACTTTTAGCCCTCTAACTACTATATGGAATTAGATGTAAATTACACATAAAAAATTGAAACAAGTTGTGAATAATTAAGGTTATGAATCCCTCTTCTACCCTACTTATGCATGAAACCATATAAAACATTACTAAGCTTATATTACTTAGGTTTTCAGTCTCAAGAACATTCAAATCACTCAGTTCAACATTCATACTATCTTCACTTGTACTTGCACCAACACATAGGTGGTGATAACTACATTATGATTGATCTTTATTTAGAGTATTGGTATGTAGTAAAATCTCATCATATTGGGGTGTTGATTATGTCCATCCTACCCCACTAAAAACATACTTTACTTCTTGTATCAATTGGATGCCCTAGTAATATGAAGGATTATAGTTTACACATAAAATCAATTAAAATAGGTCATATTTAGAGATCCAAAACTCATGTACACAAGAATAGGCTTGAAAGACCTAAACACAAGTTCACCTAGAAGCTCAAAGTAGATCTACATAGAGGACACTACCAACAAAATAGGGACACTAACACCACATGGTGCTACTATCCAATTAGGGCACTATTATCTAGGAAGGGTTTTAAAACTTGGGTCCTATTTGTGAAACTCAAACCAACTATTGTCTCAGTTTATAGCCTTCATATATCCCATTTTAGTCATTTTAAAACTAAGTACTTATTTTCATTATTTATTATTCTTTTTAAAAATGTCAAATTAAATCAATTCTATTACATATCAATGGTTGTATTTATTACATATTTATACCCTGATTTAATATACTCGACCCTTTAACAACATAGTATTTACAAACATCTAAGTCCTAAAGGTTAAAATATTTGGTGAACCTAAATTACTTAAAATATTTCATAAACCCTAACCCTAGATAACCCTTAGTTTTATGTTTCCAAACTTTTAAGACCCACACGTAGATGTCAGATCCCTATATTTTCTTATTTACATTTCATATAATCATGATAATAATTATAGATGAATTTTATCACTTTATAATACAATTTTTATAGATTCCTTTGTATGCTTGCTTCATTTCATTTTGAATGAATTCAAAGATGACATAAACACATATTTATGTGATGATTTATATCAGTGAAAAGGTATGTCATATTTCATTTTATCATTAGCATGTTATTCTTCTCTTGTGTCAGATTTAATTAATTAAATCCTTACATACATAGAGGATCAATTACAATATAGTTTATTATACTTAATCCATATATTTAATACCCTAACAACCATGTTTCAAGTTTCAGTGTCATATCTTATGTGCAATAAATAATATCCTTTTCCTCCTCATCTTCATGAGGGTGATAGATACTTTCCCTCTAACTAGTTCCATGTTATCACTCCTTCATGAGTTTATTTAGCGTATAATTTTGTCACTAACACCCATACTTAGCCTATCCATGCCTCCACCTCTCCCTTATAGAGTGTGTGCTTACATATTCAATAAAAATCAACTAGGGTTTACACTTGTGAGACTATAAGGGATAAAATTATCCATATGAGCAAGCTAATATCAAAATTATAGAATCAAAATTAGTTATTGAATGTCAGGTTCACCAAATGTTTTAACCTTTTAGGACTTTGAGGCAAGTAAATCCTATATTGTTAAAGGTCTTAGTATAGTAAATCAAGTTAGAAATATGTAATAAATATAGCCACTAATTTTTAATAGAATTGACTTAATTTAAATTTTTCTAAAATAGCAATAAATAATGTAAATAAGAAAATAACTAAAAATGACTAAAATGGGAGATCTAGAGGTTGTAAACTAAGACAAAGGCTGGTTTGAGTGTCACAAAAAGGATATAGATGTCAAAACCCTTCCTATATAGTAGCACCCTCATTGGATAGTATTGTCATGTGGTGATAGTGTCCCTATTTTTATGGTAGTGTCCTTTATGAAAAATTATTCTAAGCTTCTACGTGTACCTATGTCTTGGTTTGTCAAGCTTGTTCTTGTGTGCACGAGTTATGAATCTATGTATATAACCTATTTTTTCTAAGTTTGTCTAAACCCTAATCTTCCATGATTCTAAGGATCTGGTTGATATAAGTAGTAAAATGTGTTGTTAGTAGGGTAGGTTGGACATCCTCAACACCCTATTATGATGAGAGTTGCCTACATACCAATACTCTAAAGAAGGATCAATCCTTATGTAGTTTTCCCCACCTAATTTTTGGCAAAAGTGCAAGTGAATCTAGTATGAATGTTGACTTAAGTGCCTTGACTATGTTTGAGAATAGAAACCTAAGTAATCTAAACTTAAGAATGTTTTAGATGGTTGTATGGATAAGTAGGGCAGAATAGGAATTGATAACCTTGATTGTGTACAACTTATTTTAAGTTTGTATGTGTAATTTTCATCTAATTTCCATTTAGTGGTTTGAGGGATAAAAATCATATATATATATATATATATATATATATATATATATATATATATATATATATACTATTATAGTGTTTGTGAGTGTCTTAAAATAGGTTTAATTCAACCCTACATGGTCTTAGTTTGAAAATTAGTAGTACTAAAATTGGGGCACTAGCACCATCTATCCCTATTATGGAACTAGTGTCTAGATGGTAGAACCTAAGGTAATAAGGGTTAAGAGGTCAAGATGAGGGTTTAAGACTAATTTATCAATTTTTAGGGATGCATGTGGCCCACACAAAGGCTAAATAAGTGTGAAAATAGGCCCTAAGATAGGTATAGGGTTAGGATAGGAATGGGTGGTCTCAAGTACCACTCTTAATACTCAAGTGTCATTTTTAGGTGATTACATTTACACCCCCCCCACTTTATTATAGAAATGCAAAAAAGTAAAATGACTAGGATAAAGGAAAAAGAAGCATAGTTAGACTTACTTAAGAGGAAAATCCCATGAATCTAGATTTGAGTATGTGAAGCATGATCCATTATGTGTCCTAAAAATCAAACATGCATAGATCGGTCCTTACTTAAGAGATATCAAAAGAAAAGATGAAACTAAGGAGATAAAACTAAGTAAAGAGATAAGAGAGATAAAATTAATGAATACATATCAATGGGTACACAAACTAATGCATAAACCTGGTGATAACCTATGTGTGCATGTATATAGTGATCAATAATTAAATATCTTAAACTGAGTTGATGGCTTGCTCAATCCTCATGTGTGGGTTGTTCAATAACTCAATCTAGTTTTTAATCCATCATTGCCTACCCCTACTTGGTGGATCATGACCTGTGAATAGTTTGGATTGGATTGATGGTGTGTAAAACCCTCTCATGCAGGTGGATCAAGAAATCAAGTAGACTATGACTCCATCATTACTTAACCATGTGTAGTATATGCATCTAAAACTAAAATTATGTAATGTAATTGGAAATGTGTAATTGGAGATGTGTAACTAGAGATGTCAGCCCTGTGGCTACTCAAGTATATTAGGTAGCTTTTGGCCACTCGAAAATGCCAACCACTATAAATAGAGTAATGCACAAATCTAGTGTATAACCTAGAACATGGTGTCTAATGTGTATAGCATTGAGAATGACATGGATTTTGTCATTCCATCTGATCAACAAGTGTATAAATGAGCCTACAAATACAATGTGGCATGCACATACCCCTAAATATAATATATGAGTATATGTATTTTGGAATGAGTTATAATAATTTATATCTAAGTATCTAAAATAAACCAAAAATGATCATGTCATGCATGATGCCCCCAATCTGAGCAAACTAATATGAATTTGTGCTAAACTAAGCCAAAACTAGTAAACTATAACTAAATCTATGTAAACTTGGATTGTACCTACTATATTTTTCTTTTCAATCCTATACATACATCCACTGAACTACAATATAATTAATTTAATTTAACCTTTCTAAAAATAGAAACAAATAATGTAAACAATAACTTAGCTAAAAAATGACTGGAATAGGAGATGTGGAGATTGTAAACTGAGATAGAGGTTGGTCTAAGTGTCATAAATAGTATCCATGTTTCAAAACCCTTCTCAAATAATATCACCATGTGGTATTAGTGTCCCTATTTTATATATAGTGTCTTTTATGTAGAATTATTCTAAGCTTTTATGTACACCTATGTCTAGGTATATCAAGCCTGTTCTTATGTGCATGAGTTATAGATCTCTATAGATGACTTATTTTGATTGATTTTATGTTCAAAATCTAATCCTTTGTATTGTTAGGTCATCTAGTTGATACAGGTAATAAATTTTATTTTTATTGGGTTGGGATAGACATCCTCAAAACCCAACTATGATAAGAGTTGCCTTCATACCAATACTCTGAATAGGGATCAATCCAAATGTAGTTCTCCCCATAAAAGTATTGTATAAGTGTAAGTGAAACTAGTATGAATGTTGACTTGAGTGCATTGAATTTTATTGAGACTAAAAACCTGAGTAATCTAAGCATAAGAATGTTGTATATAGATGTATGCAAAAGTAGGGCATAATAGCGATTGATAACTTTGATTGTGCACAATTTATTTTGAGTTTGTATGTGTATTTTGCATCTAATTTCCATCTAGTGGTTAGAGGGATAAAATTAATGTATGTATGTATGTATGTATGTATGTATGTGTGTGTGTGTGTGTGTATATATATATATATATATATATATATATTATTCTAGTGATTTCATAGGTACTAATATAGGTTTAGGCTAACCCTAGGTTATATTAAATTTGAAAATATATACATTTGTATAAAAAGGAGGGAAAGGATAGTAATTCCAAAATTAGGACACTAGTGCCATGTGGTGCTATTATCCTTATTATGGTGTTAGTCTCTAGGTGGCATAACCTAAGAAACTAAGGGCTAGGATGTCAAGAGGAGGGTTTGAGACTACTATATTTATGTCTAAGGATGAATGTGTCCTACACAAAGGTTGTATAAGTGTAAAAAATAATCCCTAAGATAGGTCTAGGCTAAGCTAGGGATGAGTGGTTTCAAGTAGCACTCTTAGCACTCAAAGTGTCTTTTTTAGGTGATTGCATTCCCCTCCCCTTTATTCTATAAATACATCAAAGTGAAATGATTTGGATAAATGAAAATAAGTGTACCTAGACTTACCTAAGAGGTGAAGCCCATGAATCTAGTTCTGAGTATGTGAAGCATGCTCCATTGCATGTCTTACAAATAAAATGTGCATCGATAAGTCCTTACTTAAGAGATACCAAAATTGAAGATAAAATTGAGTAAAGAGATGAAACTAAATAAATATATAGGAGAGATGAAAATAATAAATACACCTCACTAGGTAAATAAACTAATCCATAAACCTAGTGACAACCTATGTGTGTGTATATATTAATCAATAAATGAATAGCCTGGAAAGAGCTAATGGCTTGCTTGTTAGAGATGTGGAAACATAATGCCTCATTTTATTTTAATGAAAATCTTAAAACTTATAGTTGTTATAGGTAGCCTATAAAAAAAACATGTATTTACTATAGGTATCTTGAAGATGAAACATGTAGTGGCTATGGGTATCCTGTAGAAGAAACTTGTAGTTGCTAGGGGAAACCTGTAGGTGAAGATTGCAGTTACTATGATGATACTATAGATGAAAAATATAGCAGCTATGGGAAGCCTATAGGTGAATATTATAGTTGCTATGAGCAACCTATAGGTGAATATTATAGTTGATACAAGTAGCATGTAGATAAAACCTGCAGTGGCCATGGACAGCTTGTAGAAGAAACCCATAGTTGTTACAGGCAACCTGTAGGTGAAGACTGTAGTTGTTGTGAGAAACCTATAGTTGAAGATTGTAGTTTCTATGGGTAACTTAAAAATATAAATCCTAAGACTTGATTGGTGCTATGGGATTCTATATATAAGTGCTATTATAAATTGACAATAATATGTTAATGTCAAATTTCAGTCCTAATGTTGTGGATCAATATAAGCACTATGTTTTCATGGTTATATTGGCTATGTATCTATGTTGGTAGGGCCATGAAGGTATATTTTTAATTATTTTCTTGTAGGCATTGATTTGTCAAACTTGAGGATAGTCAGATGATGATTTGTCAACAGCCCGTGCATCACTGTCATAGCCATATGACTATTTAAAGTAGTTTATTTTTTAATATCTATAAAAGATTGTAACTATAGGAAGTTGTAATATATTTATACTTCCTTATTATGAAAGTAAGTTGTAATAAATTATAATATAAGGAAGTTTTACCAAATCTGTACTTCCTTATTCTGCAGGGAAGTTTTAACAGATTATAATTGAAAGAAGTTAGAATAGATTTTGCACTTCCTTATTTTTAGTGATCATCCTTTTAAAAGTGGGAAAAGAGGTATAAAAATTATGTAGATGTGAATTGTACATGAAAAATGAATGTAATTACATAGTAATTAATAGAAAGAGAAAATTATCTTTAGATAAAGGTGTTGTCAAAGTGCTCTGATACAGAGATTGAGGGGTAAAGTGTTAGGCACTTGTATAAATTCATTTAGAAGTTTGAATAAAAGAATTGTTGAGTTTCTTGGTGGATGTAGCCCAACATTTGGGTGAACCACGTTAAATATTGTGTCAATATTTTTGTATGTTGTTTTTCAACATCTCTTATTTCTCTATTTTTTGCATGTATTTATTATTCCATATTTATTTGTTTAACTTACAAGTACATGTTTAGATTATTTTTAATTTATGGGTTACAAAGTAGATTTTGATACAGATTTGTAAAGTCAATTATTCTAATCTAAGAAATTGAGTAATATTGTATGTAATAAAATCTTGAAACTTTTGTATTTAACCCAACAAGTGGTATCAGAGCCATCTTTGTGTGGTTTTATGTACTCTTTTTCAAGTTATAAATCTCTATAGGATCTTAGACTCAGAGTAATATCTTCTCAAGTGGGAGATCTTGAACAATGGAAAATTATGGAAGAAGAGTGGTTGATAAGTTTAATGGAAATAATTTTATTATGTGGAAGATGTAGATTATTGACTATATGTATCAAAAGGACCTCTATCTACCACTTGATGGAAAGGCAAAAGGATAGGTAAAGAGAATAGATGAGGAATGGAATGCCTTACATAGAAAATATTTGGGATACATAAGGTTCTACTTTGGAGGAAGTGTTTCCTCCAATATATCTAAATAAAAGACTACAAAAGAACTTATGACCACCTTATGCAAGTTGTATGAGATGCCTTCAATAGTAAACAAGGTGTATCTGATGAAGAGGTTATTCAACCTAAAAATGAATGAGAATTAAAGTGTAGCTAAACATCTAAATGATTACAATACTATTATAAATCATTTGACTTCTTTGAAAGTGAAACTAGATGAAGTCAAGGTCTTGTTACTACTATGTTCCCTACCTGAATTCTAGAATAATCTTGTGATGGCTATGAGTAATAGAGTGTCTAGGAGCAATACTATTAAAATGGAGGATGTTGTTAGTTTCATAATCTCTAAAGAAATGATATGGAATGCATCTAGTGAGAATTAAATAAGTAATGCACTAAATGTTGAATCTAGAGGGAGACAAAAGAATAGATAAAGGAGTAAGAGCCATGGATCTAGGGGAAGATCTTTATCTTCCAAACATAGATCCAAGTCAAAAGTAAGAATTGTTGTATTCTAAAATTTTGGAAATTCTAGCCATATGAGAAAGCAGTGTTTGGATCCTAAAAAGAATAATAAGGATCAAAATAATAATAACAATAATAATAATAATAATAATAACCTTGCCTCAAGTGATACTACTACTGTGTATAAGATGCTTTAGTTTTGTCATGTGATACAAAGGTTGAGTCATGGGTGATTGACTCGAGGGCATATTTTCATGATACTTTCAATCTTAAGTATTTTACAACCTATGTAAGTGGTAAGTTTGGCCAAGTTTTCTTGGGAGATAATGAGCCCTATGATATTTTTGGAAAAGGGTTAGTAAAGATCAAGCTACAAAATGGAAATGAATGGATACTCAAATAATTAAGACATGTACCAAGTCTTATAAAAATCTTATTTTTGTAGGTCAATTTGTAGAAGATGGATGTATTATTACTTTCAATGCAGAATATTGCAAGGTAAAAAAAGGTAATCTTGTTGTAGCTAGAGGGAAAAAGGAAGGCACACTGTATTTGAGTAATTGCATTATTGACTCTAATACTAAATTAGTTTCTACTATTGATCTAGAAACTAATTTATGGCATTCAAGATTAGGTCATTGATTCAAAAAGGTATGAGCATTTTACATAAGAAAGGGAATTTATTAGACTTAAAGTCTATTAATTTAGATTTATGTGAACATTGCACTTTTGGTAAACAAAAGAAAGTTTCTTTTTTGAAGGTTGGGCATAAAATAAAATAAAATAAATTATAATTAGTACATTCTGATGTTTGGGGACCAGCCCCTATACAATAATTGGGAGGCTCAAAGTATTATGCTACATTTTTGGATGATGCAACTTGTAAGTTGTGGGTTTATTGTATCCAAAATAAGTATGATGTATTTAGAACCTTTAAAATTTGGAGAGCCCTTGTAAAAAATGAGTCAGGCATGAAGCTAAAATGATTAAGATCTTATAATGGAGGTGAATACACCTCAAAATAATTTTGGAACTATTGTGCACAAGATGAAATCCAAAAATAAGTAATAGTGCCTCAGACTCCTCAACAGAATAGGGTAAGTGAGAGAATGAACCAAACAATTATGGAGAGAGCTAGAAGCATGAGATTCTATGCTAGTTTGCCCCCTAATTTTTGGGTAGATGAAATTCATACTACTATTTATTTGATTAATATATGACCATATAGTTATTTATATGGTGAGATTCTCGAGGAAGCTTGGACAGGTAAAATTGTATCCTACTCTCATTTAGAAGTTTTTGGATGTGAAGCATTTGTGCACATTGATAAAGAAAATAAAAATAAGTTGGATGTTAAATCAATGAGATTCACTTTCATTGGATATGGTGATATCCCATTTGGTTATCATTTTTGGTGTTTAGATGATAGAAAGATTGTGGGATCACGTGATGTGATCTTTAATGAAAGTGTGATGTGTAGGGACCAACTTGCAGAAAATAAAGTGGAAAGTCCACTTGGTAAATAAAATCTTATCATACCTCCAAGTGTATTTAGAGAAAGAAAAGAGAACTTATAGAATACTCCATTTACCTCTATAGAATCAGAGAATGGGAATAGGGTCATTAATGACCCAATGGAGGCTTCTAAGAATATTGGCCCAAGAGAAGCTCAAAGTGAACCTATCACACCTGTGGTAAGGAGGTCAACAAAAGTAAACTTCCTGATAGATATTCTCCATCTTTATTTTATTTGTTACTAACTGACAATGGGGAACCTGAATCATTTGTAGAAGCTAAGCATGACAAAGATTATGTGCAATGGGACAAGGGCATGAAAGTTAAATTGGATGCCTTGAAACACAAAAAAACATAGAAATTGGTGGATTTTCCACCTGATAAGAAAGCAATACAAAATAAATGGGTTTTTCATTTAAAATAACATGAGAGTGGAAAAAAAACATACAATTCAAGACTTGTTGTTAAAGGCTTTGCACAGAAGGCTGGAATTGATTACTTATAGATATTCTCTCATGTTGTCAAAATCACCTCAATAATAATTGTATTAAGTGTTGTTGTTTCTAATGATCTTCACTTAGGAGACATGGATGTGAAGAAAACATTCTTACATGGAGATTTAGAAGAGGAAATATACATGAATAAACTAGAGGTTTTGAGGTAAAAGGGAAAGAAAGAAAGGTTTGTAAGTTGCTACAAAGTTTATATGGTTTGAAACAGGCACCTAGGAAATGGTACCTAAGGTTTGATACTTTCATGTTGGAGCATGGATATGCTCGTACCCATAGTGATCATTGTGTTTATAGTAAGAAGTTGGAAAATATTGAATTCATTATTCTTCTACTTTATATTGATGACATGTTTTTGTGTAGAGTTAACATGTAGAGAATAAGTGAATTAAAGAAATTGCTTTCTTTAGAGTTTGCCATGAAGGATCTTGGACCAGCCAATAAAATTCTTGGAATGAGAATTGATAGAGATATATTGGGTAAGAAAATAACTTTAACTCAATCTGAATATATTGAAAAGGTGTTGTTAATATTTGGTATGCAAAACTGTAAATCTATTTCTACACCTTTAGCTGACCACTTCAAGTTGAGTAAGACATAGTCTCCTAAGTCACAAGAGGAGAAAGATTATATGGCAAAGGTGTCATAAGCTTTAGTTATGGGAATTTTAATGTATTCTATGATTTTCACTAATCTAGACATATCCCAATATGTGTGAGTAGTGAGTAGGTTCATGAGTAACCCTGGTAAGTAACATTGGTTAGTAGTTCAGTGGATTTGAAAATATTTGTGTGGAACCTCTAGTATGTGTTTATATTTTGAATGTTCTAATAGTGGGTTAAAAAAATTTGTTGATAGTGACATGGAAAATTTATTGGATGGTATAAGGTCTACCATTGGCTATATTTTCATAGTTGTAGGTACTACAGTCTTATGGGTTTCTAAGTTACAAAAAGTTGTTACACTTTCTACCACTGAGGCTAAATTCATTGCTTGCACTGAAGCAAGTAAAGAGTTGTTATGGTTAAGAATATTTTTGGAGGATTTGAGAGTGAATCAAGTTGGGTACACTCTATATTTTGATAGCCAAAGTGTTATTCACTTGGCTAAAAACTCCACTTTTCATAGTAAGATAAAGCATATAGAGCTTCATTACCACTTTATACATATAGATTTGGAAAGTGGGAAGTTCAAGCTCAAGAAGATTCACTTAGAGGAAAATCCTATAGATATGCTTACTAAGGTAATTATAGTAATGAAGTTGAGGGCATACTCAACTTTCATGGGACTTCAAACATGAGCTTGAAGAAGAAGAAATTAGTAGTTCTGAGTTTAAGTGAGAGGTTGCAGCAGTTAGGTTATGGCCTTATGTCTCCAAGTGGGATATCTTTGGAGATGTGGAAACATAATGCCTCATTTTATTTTAATGAAAATCCTAAAACCTATAGTTTCTATGGGCAACCTATAGAAGAAACATGTAATTGTTATGGGTAGCCTATAGATGAAACCTGTAGTGGCTATGGGTAGCCTGTAAAAGAAACCTACAGTTGCTATGGGCAACTTGTAGGTGAAGATTATAGTTTCTATGGGCAGCCTATAGATGAAACCTACCATGGTTATAGGTAACCTATAAAATAAACTTGCAATTGCTACAAGCAACCTGTAGGTGAAGGCTGTAGTTGCTACAAACAGCTTGTAGATGAAACCTACAGTGGCTATAGACAGTCTATAAAAGAAACTTGTAATTATTATGGGTAACTTATAGGTGAAGACTATATTTTCTAAGAGAAACCTATAGGTGAATACTTTGGTTGCTATGGGCAACTTGAAAATAGAAACCCTGAAACTTGATCAGTGTTATGGGCTTATATATATAAGTGTTGTTATAAATTGATAAGAATAGGTTAATGTCAAATTTTAGTCATAATGTTGTGGATCAATAGAATCATTATGTGGTCATGGTTATTATTGACCAAATTTCACCTCAGTACAATTTGTTCAACCATTTTCATGGAGAGCTAAACAATAGTTGCAAGAGCAGGTCATTTTAGAGGTCTAAAATTGCAAGTTAAGGAGGCTAAAGTGTTTTAGCTCCATTATAGTGTCTGTTAGGTTCTTCACAGGTCAAGTCTTGGCCTCTCATAAACCTGAGTTACTCTTCAATACCAAGTTAGGTTCTCTAAATGACTTGACTTATAAAGGTTTCATGAGTAGAAGTAATCTAGGTTTACGAACCCAAATTACTCCTTCCAATGCTTTATGGGTTTTCAATGATGCATGATTTCAAGTTTTTCAAGGAGCTTTGCTTAGGAAATTTATATTCAAAATCAATAAAAAAAAACCTAAAATGGTCTTGATAATGTGCCCCCCAAGTGTCCCTTCATAATTTTCTTAAGGGCACTTTATTTTCCTAAGTGTCCCTTTGGACTTTTCTGAAGGGCAGTTTTATTTCTAAGTGACCCTTCAGAAAAGTTCTTAAGGGAACTTTTCTTCCAAGTGACCCTTCAAAAAAAATTTAAGGACACTTTTTATCCCAAGTGTCCCTTTTAACTTTTCCAAAGGGCACTTTATTGTCCAAGTGACCCTTTATAAAAGTTATGAAGGGCACTTTTCTTCCCAAGTGACCCTTCCTACTTTTTTGAAGGGCACTTTTTCTTTAGAAATGCCCTTCAAAAAAGTTTTGAAGGGAAATTTCCATTTGTAAATTCCCTTTAAAATTTTATAAAGGGACCTTATGCCTTCCCCAAGTGTCCTTTATAACTTTTTCGAAGGACACTTTCCCAAGTGTCCTTCAAGAAAAGCTCTTAAAGGAACTAGTCATTGCCTTTCAGGGAAAATCCTTGAAAGAATTTCTTTAAATAAATTATTCAAAGGAATTACTTCAATAAAAATACTTAAAACATAAACCTAACCTGATGTATCCCCATGATGTGCCGTAAGATGTCAATTTTAATACATCCAACTAGTCATTGGGGTGCAAAGATAACATGTTGTAGGATGTCAAATTCAGGGTAGCCAATTAGCCATTGGGATTCAAAGACATGACATGTTATAGTATGTCAAATTCAATGTGGTAAATTAGCCATTGGGATTAAAAGACATGACGTGTTACAGGATGTCAAATTTATGCCTAAAGTCTTCAAGTAAGGAGTAAAGCCATTCAGAAAACCCGATAGGGTCTTATGTAAAGATAGTGCAAATCAGGTTTCTTAAAGAGCTTTACTTATGAATTTTATAAGTAAAATAAATAAAAAATCCCTAAAAGGAAGAGATAATTCTTTGTGGGTTTTCAAAATAGCTTTGCTTATGACTTTTACAAGTAGAAGTAAAGTCACTCAGAAAATTCAAATGGGTCTGTAGTTCAAAACATGGGAGCTTTAAGGAAGAATATAAGGTTCACATTAGTGATCTAAGCCATTTCTTATGGATGGTCATCTCACCATTAATTTTTCAATGATCTTAGTCATTTCAAGATGTCAAATCAAAGAGAAGGACAGACTCCAACTGAATGAGAGAACAACTACAATCAGTTTCACCAAGATGGTGACTACAAACTATTTTGGAGGCTTCCATTTTGGCATCCAAGATATCTCTCTTCACTCCCTCTTTTTATATAAATAGGACCCTTGGGCTCTTGTTTTATCATCCATAGATAGTATGGTGAAGCTCTGTTGGAATGTTTTGCCATTTTCTTACCTTTGAGCAAAGAAGCATAAGTCTATTTTCTTTCTAAGTTTTATAAATTTTCCTAGGCATACAAAAGATAGAGTGACAACAAGTGATGTTTTATCCTTCTATTCTATGTCCTTCATGTTTTTGAGCAAAGAGTTGATCTAATAGGCCATGTAGAGTGCATTTTAGCTATATGAGATTTTTCAAATGTATAACCCTTTTTCTAAACTATACATGTTATCTTTTCTAGTTATTTACCATGTGTGATCCCATTTATTTTGTCTCTACATTAAAATACTTATGTTGGAATCTTCTAGAGCTTGAGTTATAGACTATATTATGTTGTATTATGCATAAGTATAGGGCAACATATGGATACTAATTCTTGTTGTATCACCATCTTAGACCAGGCTTTTCATTTATGCAAGTTTCTAACTCTTTTCACTCATAAAAACTAGTTTAATAGTTTTATTTCATAGAAATATAATACAAGGAGCTATCCCTTTCAACCTAGAGGTTCATTTCCATTTATAGGCACACCCACAGGGCTAGAAATGTCCCAACATTGCCCAAATGTGGAGGAAGCCTTAACATCCCTCTTCTAGGGTGTAAGATTTGGAGACAATAGTTCTGACATGCCTGGTGGGACCCAAATTATTACTAAGTCAAGGTGAATGCTGGTCTTAAAAGGCCTAAGTAGTAGAAATACCACTAACACAACATTTGGTGACTCTAAAAGGATGTGAATCCCTAGTTCTAGACCAAGTTTTAGACATTATCCTACATGGTCCTCACAAGGTCCTTAAGATTTTTTGACCAAACCCCTTTAGCTGAAGCTTTTCCTAAAGAATAACACCATAAACCACTCCAATCCCTATTAAATCTTTGGCAAGGAGGTTTTTGGGAAGAATAAAAAGAGGTTGAAGTAGATCAAGGAGAGGAGGAAGTTGAAGAAGAAGAAGAAGAAATAGAGGATCATAAAGGAAGAAGAGAACTGGGAGAAAGGGGAGAGATAGATATATGTCAACCTTTCCCTACTTTTAATACCCAAAACCCAATAGAGCTTCCTGCATATGACCCCATCCCTCCAAATACTACCAAAAATCTTCCCAGTTTCAATGGAGAGGATCCTATTACCCCATTTGAACATATTAGAGACATCTCTAGTTTTTACAATTTCCATAATGTTACTAGGGCCAACATAGCCATTAGGTTACTTTCTATGTCTTTAAAGGCAAAGCACTTGAATAGTATAGAATGTTAGAAGGGGGTTGCATTACCATTTGGGATGTTTTTGGAGACCTATTGGTGAAAAGATTCAAAAATAAGAGTGATCATGCTTCCCTAATACATCAATTGAATGTAATAAGAAGAGTTCCAAATGAATCCATAGGATATTTTAATGAGAAATTTCAAAGAACATGGTATAGGCTACCACCAATCATGAGATCTCCTACTAGATTTGTGTTCCCAACATACCTCAAAGGGATTGGTACTGATATTTCTATTATGTTGTAGTCAATGGGAGGATTCACTCTTCTAGATACATATGAGCTAGCAATTGAGGCTGAGAATAGCTTGATTCAAGCTATAAGACTCCCTCCAAGAGTTTCCATGCCTTTTCTATCCCACAATTTGATTGAATCTCCAAGAATATCATAGGTTTCCAATTCCAATGTGAAGCCAAGATCCTTTCCCAAGAAGGTGGATAACATTGTGAACAAGGATGAATAAATCAAATCATTGAGAGCTCAGTGCAATCAAGCCCAATGTCAGCTAAGTTCTCCTCTGAATGCACAATACTATACTCAACAAGGATATAAAGCTCCATCCCAATATAATTTCAAGGGAGAGGATAAAATAAACAAGGTTACAATAGGTATCCCAATGCATATAATCCAAATTCTACTCCTCCTGTAAAGGTTGTTGTTCCAGTTCATAAAAACCTAGTGCAAGGAGAAGATCATGTGGACCAATGGGGGTAGCCTCAAGGTCATTTTTCACATGATGATGTAGGAACCAGCTATGCTTTGACTACACAAGAATAAGCTACTCCTTACACAATCGTAGAAGAATCATGTCCCAACCAGAGGGATAATCATGGAGAAGGTAGCAACCCAAGTGTGGGGATGATGAACTTTCAGTAAAAGGATGATTTTGTGTTAACTTAAGGCATGTCAATTGCAGCTAATACAAGGTCCAAAAAGAGAGCCTTGGGAGAAGGTCAAGAGCCACAAATAGTTCTAAGTGATGCCTCTTTAAGGCCACAAAATTCCAATAAAAGTGTTGTACCTTCTACAAACTAGGTTCCTGAACAAAATTAGAATGTAAATGCAGCTTCCAATATTACAACATAGTAGGCTACATCTCCTTTATTACCATCAAAAATGTATGAGAAAGTGAATACTCCATCTCTAAATATTATGGACTCATAAAATAGCACTAAGACAAGCATATACCTTTGGGGGGTTCTACATATACCTAGTCAAAATGAGCTTTTACAAGAGCAGTTAGAAAGCATGCAAGTGGCCCCTCAATCTTCAAGGCATCATAGTGTGGCTCTCTTAAATTCTCCAAATCATCTTTTGGAGCTTTCCACTAAAGATAAAAATCCTCCACCCTTCTACCTCACACTAATTGTAGGAGATAAGTTGGTCCATAATTGTATTGTGGATAGTGGAGCAATCACTACTATTATGCCTAAAGTAGTGGTTGATAAGCTGGGTTTGAACTATGAGCCACATAGTAAAGGCATGTTTTAGATATATGGAACTCCAACCAAGATGTTAGGATTGGTCAAAGGTCTAAAATTTTCTTTACATGGCTACTCAAGCTTCTCTATCATGCAAGATATTATGGTGGTGGACCTTCTAGTGCACTTTACTATATGTTTGTCTAGGGACTTTACAACCAAGATAGGAGGATAACTTTCTACTAATTGTTCCTTTATAGCTTTAAATATAATGTATGGAACCAAGGTAACCATAAGGACTCATCCCTTATCAAGGTTCCACATTGAGCCATACTTGGAGACAATGACAAATCAAAAATGTCTAATCAGCAAAGAGAAGGAAACAGTCCTAATAGTGAAACATCTTCTCCTCTTGAATGTATGTATGACCTCTACCTTGAAAATTATATCACCAAAACACATGGCCTTTATTGTTACACCTTTATTGAGGAAATTGATTTGGGATTTTACTGCATGCATGAGAAAAATGTTCCAATTCCTTCACTCACCAATAAAGATCATGAGCTTGATGGCATGTGGGAAATGTTATCTGATGGTTTAAGGAGAAAATTAGGTGTAGGATTTGGTGTCCTATTGGTTTCCCCATAAAATAATCATTACTACTCTTCTTATAGGTTTCACTTCAACTACACTTACAATGTGGCAGAATATGAAGGCTTAGTTCATGGTCTCTAATGGGCAAAGAAGAGAGAAATCAAGCTTTTAAAAGTCTATAGAGATAGTGAGCTAGTCATTCATCAAGTGAGAATTCAAGTTACATATAATAACCCCTTGATCAAGTCCTAAGAGCATAGGGTATGGGATCTACTTGAGGATTTTGATGCCTTCAACATCTAGCCCATACCAAGAAAGTTGAACAAGTACATTGATAGATTGGCCGCAATTAGAGCACATTTTGACTCAGTTGATGACATTGAACAAGAGAAGGATAAATATCATATCAAGATCATTGTGAGACCTTATATTCTAGATAATGAAGTGTCATGGAATTTTTTTGAAAGTGATGAACACATTTCACACTTCTTGCAAAATGAGGCAACCTTCTCTTCAAGAAACTAAAAGAAGTTGCATGATCATTATGAAGAGGAGATTATACAACTGAAGATAAACAAAATACCTGAGGGGATGATTACCTTAGAGAGTGTCTTCAATGAGGATTATCAAAAGAAAAACCAAAGAATGAGCATGTCAACAAAATAAGAAACTATGAGAGAGTTTTGATTTTCAAGGACAAACTTTTGAAGATTAGCAAGGCTTGTTCTCAGCTAGAAAGGAAAGCTTTTATTGCATTATGCAAGGATTTTCATGACATCTTGTCTGGGAATATAAGGACCTAAAATGGTTTGACCCAAGTCTAGCTCATCACGCCATTGATTTCAAGCATGGAGCTAAATTGGTAAGGCAAAAGTAAAGGCCTATCAACCCCAAGGTAGAATAACTCATGAAGAAAGAGCTGACCAAATTGATTGAGTCTAGGATTATCTTTCCTTTAAAGCACTCAACTTGGGTAGCCAACATTGTGCCGGTTTGAAATAATAATGGATAAATTAAACTTATTGTGGATTTTCATGATCTAAACAAAGTGTCTCTCAAGGATCATCACCCACTCCCTTCCATGAAACAAATTCTACAAGCTGTTTTAGGTTTTTAACGTTTCTCACTTCTTGATGGTTATTTAGGTTATAATTAAATATTGGTAAATAAAGGGGATCAATTCAAGAGAGCCTTCACCATCAAGTGGGGGACCTTTTCCTACAATAATATGCCGTTTGGTTTATCCAATGCTGGAGCTACATTTCAAAAGGCAATGGACATGGATTTCAAAGGTTTGATCATAAGTTTTTACTTGTTTACCTTGATGATATAACCATTTTTTCAAAAGATGATGTTGATCATATGGGATATCTAAGGCAAGTTTTTGAGAAGTGTAGAGAATATGGCATATCCATCAATCCAAATAAGTACATCTTCACTATCCATAAAGGTTAGCTTTTGGGTCATGTTGTTTCAAAACAAGGCTTATCTATTGACCCTGAAAGGATTGAATCTATTATAGGCTTGTCTTTGCCTAAACACAAGAAAGGGATGCAACTGTTCTTAGAAGAAATAAACTTTGTAAGGAGGTTTATCCCAAACTTTTCAACTGTGGTAAAGCCTATCATAACCATGCTAAAAAAGAACCAATTTTTTACTTGGACAAAGGCAAAGGCAGCTTTGAGGTAATCAAGCAAGAAATTGAAACCTCTCCCACTCTCTTAAATCTGAATTTTGATAAGGATTTCATTATTTATACTTTTTATAACCTTCACATAATCTCAGCCATGCTTATGCAAAATAATGATGATGATGTTGAGCAGTTAATTGCTTTCTTCAGTCAAGCCTTACAAGACTACGAAGTGAGATATTATTTTATTGAGAAGAAAACTTTAACCATCATTAGAGGTCTAAAAAATTTTAGGCATATGGTTTCCAACAATAGAATCCATGTCATGGTCTCCCATCCTAGCATCAAAGAGTTTCTCCTAAGCAGGGATCTCAATGAGAAGAGAGCTGGATGGATCATGAAGGTGATGGAATATGACATTGACATCAAAGTAACCAACCTAGTAAGAAGAAGAGTTTTATGTGAGAACTTAACATCTGACTTTAAAGATCCAAAATAGCAAGCCTTGGTAAATCAAGTTCAAGACCAACTAGCTGATCAAATGTAGAATCAAAGTTGGACACAAGACATCATTGGTTTTCTTCAAAATTGTGAGTATCTCAATGGCTTGAACAAATATCAAAGAAGGTATTTTAGGATGTTAGTTATTCCTTATTGACTTGTGGATGGAATTCTCTTTAAGAAGGATGTGAGAAATATGTTGCTAAGATGCATTAACAATGACCAATTTGATATGCTGCTAGAAAGGTTACATAATGGTGCAGATGGTGGTCACTTCTCTCCTAAAACAACAACTACAAAAATAATAAGAGATTGTTACTATTAGCCTAGTCTTTTTAAGGACTGTTATGATTGGGCTAAGGTTTGTTCTCAATTTGATTTCTTTATTGGAAAACAAAAGCTTGTTTCCCTTCTATTGAATCATATCCAAGTAGACCAGCCTTTCATGCAATGGGGCCTTGACTTCATTGGCATGATCAACCCTTCATCAAATGCTAGACACAAATGGATATTGATTGCTATAGACTGCTTCACAAGATGGGTAGAGTATTTTGGTTTGAAGTAAGGAAATGAAAATTCCATCTAGAGTTTTATGACAACATTACAACAAGGTTTGGAGCTCCTCATGTCATCATCTCAGATAATTCACTTGCTTTCATAAGTCCTAAAAATTTTGATTGGGAAGCAAAGAGTGGAGTTAATTTGAGTACCTCATCCAACTACTACCTTAAATTTAATGGATTGGCTGAGTCTACCAACAAAAACCTCATCAAGATCATAAAGATGACGTTGGAAACCAATCAAAGAGCATGGTATAACAAGCTAAAGATAGCCTTATGGGTAGATAAAATCACTCCCAAGAAGTCAATTGGAAAATTTCCCTTTGTACTTGTCTATGGGAGAGAAGCCAGGATATCCATATCACAAGATCTCCCTACCTTGGAACTTGCACAATAGCTAGAATTACTTGAAAACACTCCCATGGGGGTCAAATTGATATAACTAATGCAACTACAAGAAGAAAGAGATGATGCACACAAAGCTTTGAAACAACATCAAGTTCTTATGAAGAAATCCTTTGACAAAAGGGCAAGGGCAAGAGTGTTCAAAGAAGGTGACCTAGTCTTAAAATGGGATGAAGATAGAGAAAAACTAGGTAAACATACAAATTTTGATACCTTATGGAGTGGTTCTTACATCATCAACAACTACAAATAAAGAAACTCCTTTCATCTATCTAAAATGGATGGAGAAGAGCTACCTATTCTAGTGTATGGAATCCATTTAAATCCATGATAGCCATGTCTTGTATATACTTTATTTTGGTGTGTTTCCTTTATTGCGTTTGTTTTCCCTAAGTGATTTGTAGCATAGGTGTGTTTTCCTTCCCTTTATTGGTGTGTGTCTCTACCTTGTGTGTATAATCAACCCAGCTAGTGTGTTTTTGAACCAAAGCTTGTTTAGTTCTCTTTGAAGTACCTATATACAGGACCCCATCCCAATGGAAGAATTTAGGTCACTGGTCTTTGACATAGTAGGCATGCCTCCCCTCAAAATTGCTAAGAATGTTGACCAAATTTCACCTCAGTATAATTTGTTCAACCATTTTCATAGAGAGACAAACAATAGTTACAAGAATAGGTCATGTTAGAGGTCCAAAATTATAGGTCAAGGAGGCTAAAGTTTTTTAGCTCCATTGTAGTGTATGTTGGGTTCTTCACACATCAAGTCTTGGCCTCTCATAAGCCCAAGTTACTCCTCAAGACCAAGTTAGGTTTTTTAAATGATTCAACTTATAAAATTTTCATGAGTAGAAGTAATCTGGGTTTATGAACCTGAATTACTCCTTTCAATGCTTTACAAGTTTTCAATGATGCATGACTTTGGGTTTTCTAAGGAGCTTTAATTATGACTTTTATAAGCAAAATTAATTGGAAAACCTTAAATGGTCTTGATAATGTTCCCCCCCAAGTGTCCCTTTGGAATTTTTTGAAAGGCACTTTATTTTCCCAAGTGTCCCTTCAGATTTTTCTAAAGGGCACTTTTATTTCGAAATGACCCTTCAAAAAAGTTCCAAAGGGCACTTTTCTTCCAAGTGACCCATCAAAAAAGTTTTGAAGGGCACTTTTTATCCCAAGTGTCCCTTTGAAATTTTTTTAAGGGTACTTTATTGTCCAAGTGACCCTTCGAAAAAGTTTTGAAGGCACTTTTCTTCTCAAGTGACCCTTCAAAAAATTTCAAAGGGCACTTTTTCTTTGGAAATGCCTTTTAAAAAAGTTTCAAAGGGCCATTTCCTTTGGAAATGCCCTTCAAAATTTTATGAAGGGACCCTGTGCCTTCTCCAAGTGTCCTTCAAAACTTTTTCAAAGGACACTTTCCCAAGTGTCCTTCAGGAAAAGTTCCCAAAGGAACTAGTCATTGCCTTTCAGGAAAAATCCTCAAAATAATTCTTTTAAACAAATTATCTAAAGGAATTACTTTGAGAAAATTTCTCAAAACATAAACTTGACCTGATGGATCCACATGACGTGCCGCAAGATGTCAAGTTTCATATAACCAACTAGTCATTGGGGTGCAAAGATGACATGATGTAGGATGTCAAATTCAAGGTGGCTAACTAGCTGTTAGGATTCAAACACATGACATGTTGTAAGACATTAAATTTAGGGTGGTCAACTAGCCATTGGGATTGAAAGACATAACATGCCATAAGATGTCAAATTTAGGGTTTTCAACTAGTTGTTGGGTTCAAAGACATGGCATGCCACAGGACATCAAATTCATGCCTAAAGTCTTCAAACAAGGATTAAATACATTCAGAGAACCTTATAGGGTCTTAAGCAAATATAGTGCAAATCAAGTTTCCCAAAGAGATTTGCTTATGACTTTTACAAGTAAAAGTAATCAAAAATCCAAAAAAAGAAGAGATAATGCTTTGCAGGTTTTCGAAAGAGATTTTATTATGACTTTTACAAGTAGAAGCAATCAAAGAACCTGAAGAAATAAGTAGAAGTAAAGTCACTTGGAAAACCCGAATGGGTCTACAATGTAAAATGTGGGAGCTTTCAAGAAGAATCTAAGGTTCATAGTAGTAATTTGAGCCATTTATTATGGAGGGTCATCTCACCATTAATTTTTTAGTGATCCTAATCATTTCAAGAGGGCAAATCAAAGAGAAGGACAAACTCTAACTGAATGAGAGAACAACTAGAATCAGTTTCACTAGGATGGTGACTACAAACCATTTGGAGGATTCTATTTTAGTGCCCAATAGATCTCTCTTATCTCCCTATTTTATTATAAATAGGACCCTTGGGCTCTTGTTTTATCATCCATAGATAGTATGGTGAAGCCCTACTGGAATGTTTTGCCATTTTCTTACCTTTGAGCAAAGAAGCATAAGTATATTTTCTTTCTAAGTTCTAGACAATTGCTTGGGCATACAAGAGACACAGAGTGAAAACAAGTGATAGTTTATCCTTCTGTTCTCTATCCTTCATGTTTTTTTATCAAAGAGTTGATCCAGTAGGTCATGTAGAGTGCATTCTAGTTTTATGATATTTTACACATGTGTAACCCTTTTTTGGACTATATAGGTTATCTTTTCCAATTATTTACCTTGTGTGATCTCATTCATTTTGTCTCTACATTTAAATACTTATGTTGGAATCTTGTAGAGCTTGAGTTATAGACTATATTTTATTGTATTATGCATAAGTATAAGGCATACATGTGGATATTAATTCTTGGTGGCTTTTCATTATGCAAAATTTTGAATCTTTTCACTCATACAAACTGGTTCAATAGTTTTATTGCATAAAAACCTAATATAGTGAGCTATCCTTTTTAACCTAGAGGATCATTTCCATTTATAGGCACACCCATAGGCCTAGAAATGTCCCAACATTGCCCAAATCTAGAGGAGGCCTAAACAGCCCTCTTCTAGGGTGCAATGTTTAGAGATAATAGTTACATTGGCCACAAATCTGTGTTGGTATGGCCATGAAGGTCTATGGTTAATGATGCTCTTGTAGGCATTGACTGAATGTAGGAGAAACCTGACGATAGTTAGATGATGATTTATCAATAGTTCGTGCATCATGGTCATAATCATATGACTATTTAAAGTAGTTTATTTTTTAATATCTATATAAGATTGTAATCGCAAGAAGTTGTAATAGATTTATGCTTTCTTATTATGCAATGAAGTTGTAACAAATTATAATAGAAGGAAGTTGTAATAGATTTGTACTTCCTTATTTTATAAGGAAGTTGTAACAAATTGTAACTACAGGAAGTTAGAACAAATTTTGTACTTCCTTATTTTTAGTGATCATCCCTTTAAAAGTGGGAAAATATGTAAAACAATTATGTAGATGTGAATTGTAGATGAAAAATTAATGTAGCTTCATAGTAATTAATAGAAATATAAAACTATCTTTAGACAAAGGTGTTACTAGAGTGCTCTGATACAGAGACTGAGGGACAAGAAGTGTTAGGCACTTGTATAAATTCCTTCAGAAGTTTGAATAGAAGAATTGTTGAGTTTCTTGGTGGATGTAACCCAACATTTAGGTGAACCACGTTAAATACTATGTCAATATTTTTATATTTTGTTTTTTAGCATCTCTTATTGCTCTATTTTCTACATGTATTTATTATTTCATGTTTCTTTATTTAACTTGCAAGTACATGTTTAGATTATGTTTAATCTATGGGTTACAAAGTATATTTTGATATAGATTTGTAAACTCAATTATTCTGATATGGGAAAGTAAGTAATATTGTATATAATAAAATCTTGAAACTTTTTGTATTTAACCCAACATTGCTTAATCCCCATGTGTGAGTGGCTCAATAAACTCAATCTAATTTTGACTCCATCATTTCCCACCCCTCCTTGGTGGATCATGATCTATTAATAGCTTAGATTGGACTGATGGTGTGTCCAACCCTCTCATTTAGGTGGCTTAATAACTCAAATAGATTATGACTCCATCATTTCCTATCCATTTAGTAGATGCATTTGAAATTGAAACTATGTAATGTAATTATAAATATGTAACTAGAGATGTGTAATTGGAGATGTGGATATGTGGTCACTCAAGTATATTAGGTGGATCTAGGCCACTTGAGAATGTAAACCACTACAGATGGAGTAAGGTATGAATCTAATTTATAACCTAGAATATGGTGTCTGATGTTAATAGCATAGAAAATGACATGGAATTTTTCATTCCATTTGATCAAGCAGTGTATAATTGAGCATATGGAAATAATGTGCCACACATATGCCCCCAAATATGATATCTAAGTATATGGATTCTAGATTGAGTTGTAATAATCTATATTTGAGTATCAAAAATGAATCGGGAGTGATTATACCATACATGATGCCCCCAATTTGATCAAAATGGTATGAATATGAGCTAAACTAATCCAAAATTAGTAATCTATAATTGAACCTATTCAAACCTAGATTTTACCTACTATACTTTTCTAGCCAATCTAAAATTTTCTAAAACTAAGGCTACTAGAATGTAGCACCATATGTTGGATAGTAGTTCCATGTGGAGCTAGTATCCCAATTTGGGCTCTAATGCTTGATTATTTTGATTTATGTGCTACTATAATTGATCTATGTGTCATTATTTCCCATTGTGTTTTCTTAAATATAATTTATGTGTTTTGATCCGATGTGCTAAAAATTGTACTCTTAGTGCATTTGGATAGTCTGATCTCTATGAAAACCCCTGAGAATGCCCCCTCTTTTGAGGGGAGTTGTTGTACATGTGTAAGAACTATCATTAAAAGAAAAATCTCTACAAAATGTGTGTTATCCAAAACATATATTATATATGTGCAATAAACTAATATAATGTGCATATAGAACATCAAAATGTAAGATAATATGAGCATAAGTTTGTAATGTGTGATGTATGTTAGTGCTAGCATTCACAAGGTTGTCAAAATAGATATAAAAATGTCTATAAATAACAAATCTAAGTAATAACTGAGTAGCTACCTAGGTAAATGGGGCATGATGTCCAAAATAACACCCATGTAAGAAGGGGAGATGCACGAGATGTCTCATGGCATCTAAAACTAGAGTGTGTAACAAGTAAGATACAAGTGTCATGACCATGACATATACAAGAAAGCATACATACAACACACATGAGGCACACAAAGTAGGCCAAAGGGCCACAATACAAGGGACATGGGCACATTTCACTAAATATAAGAAATCAAGACATACAAAGACATGTTTAAATGTCCACATATGTAAGAAAAAATTTAGTTATCTTAGGGCCACATGTAAGGACATGTTCAAATGTCTACATACATAATCAGGAAGGCACACATAGGGACATGGGCACATGTCCAAAGCATATATATAGTGAAAAGTAGTGGCGTATAACCATAAAGCAATGGAATATTCAAATGCCCTCAAATAGAAGAAGCATAAAGACACATTCAAGTCAAAACTATGAAAGCTAGAAATAAAAGTATACATGAACATGTGATACAAATCTGTATAAGAGCTAAGATGTACATAAGTTGAGTCTATAGTAGTAGTATTTAGCAAAAATCTAAGTAGGTGTATCATGATCAATATCAAGATATAACAATGATAAATCTATGATGTATATTTTATAAAGATGTAACTTGGTAATCAAAACTATGTATAGGGTGCCCCTAAATGGGTAAATGTATCAAATGAGGAACTCGTGTATTTCTATGTATACTCCTAGTGGGTGGATAGTAGTAAATTTGGATGGTTTAGTGGACTTGAGTCTTATATCAATCTAAAATCAATCGACAAAAATAAGTGAAGAATATTTGTATGATAAAATTGATTATAAAAAGATAGATAACATATGTAGTGTCTCAAAAATATAATAAATGTAAACATGGTAATGCATATAATTTTGTATTTTGTATTTCTTGAGTAAGTCTTTGATTTTTTTTGTGTTTTTGACATATTATATTATTTTTATATTTTCTAGATATAAGATATGTACAATTAACATGAAAATGAAACTATATATAAGGAAAGACAAATAAGGAAAGTATTTAAAAGTAGGGAGGAATAATACTAACTAATGAGTCTCATGGGAGACTCACTATCAATGTGGTTTGTGTCAAATAAAGGAACAGTGATCATTCATGTTGTATGAAAAGGTAACTGAGGTCCCAAAACCCACTGTATAGAGTGATATATAGTTTGCATTGTCTTTGAAGTGGTGTTAGGAATCTATGAAACTGATTATGGTGTCTTGTGAACCATAGGGGTCTTAAGGACCCATCTGGTAGAATATTTTATAGTTGTCATAGTTTCCCTATGATAAAAACCCTAAAAACTCAATAATATTGATCTCAAAAGAAAGGAGTAGAGGGAGGCCCTTTAGAATCTACAAGATATCTCTAATGTAAGGATCTCTCTAATAATGGTCTTAATGGGAGAGTATGTGTATGTGGTAATATTTTAGGAGTAGACCTCACCTACACGAGTGGTTCAACTAAACTCTATGGTGTATAAATGAAAACTATGATTGGAACCGTGACTAGTAATTGTGGTGTGACTACCTATAAGACAAGTAGAGGAGACTCATATGAAAGACCCTTAACTATGATTACATAATTAGCATGTATATGTTTGAGGCATATATACATGATGGATGGGATGGATCATAGTTTTTATATCCATAGCCTACCTAATAGCATGTAAAATGTGTATGCACTAGGTTTTAATAAGAATCTAGTGGCCACATGTGCTAGTCCAACCTGTAAAGGAAGTAAAATCTCCCTAATCGAGATCAGAACATGGCCACTAAAACTACAAATAATTGTGTCTATAGGATAAATATCCTACTCTAATTACCCCAAATGTTGTATAAGTGTGATAGTGCACATGTTATTACTTGACCCATTGTCAACCTTAACACTATAAATAAGATGATGTTCTATTTAGGCTTGTACAAAAAGTACATATAAATCCGAATCATCATAAACAATATTTTGCTCAGAGAAAGTGATGACTGGTCTAGTTGGTAATATAGTATGATACACAGCAATGATATTTGTAAGGGGTTGGATATTTTGTAGTAGTGTGATATGATGTTGGTTTTGGATGTGGTTGATACATATAGTGAACACCTAAAGTGCCCTAACCTCATTTTTTGTATGCTTTGGAAATGGATCCAATAATATTTTTAATGTTTTAGCTTCTATTTTTTAAACTTTGGGTGCCTCTTTGGGTGTGCCCATAAAAATTATGTTAGCCTCTATCAAATATTATATCTTATATTTTAAGGTGATGAATCGGTTTATCGTATGGCCTAGTGCCCTGTGATATTCATAAAATACATTGGAATCATATATTTTTGGAAGAGGTTGTGTTCGATCAACCTCTTTGATGGGAAGGAGAGATATGACATTGAATTTTAAGAGATACTATAAAACATATGTTGGTGATTATGTAAGGTTGGGAAATCTCTCTATGGAGGAGCTAATAAAATTAGGTGAGGAGATGGCTCTATAGCTACATTAATTGTGTCCTTTAGATCACTCTTATTTTCAATAACCCTTACTTTATACGGAGGCTTAATATATCTCATATTATTTTATTATGATCCACTTGTATGTTTTAGTTTACCCATATAGAGAAGTTTTACTTCCTTTTTATTCACTATGAGGCATAAATATGTGAAGGTTAGAAACTTCTTTAACAAGATAGCTTCATGAAATTCTAGTAATAGGCTCTATTTAAATATGTCTTGGAGCTCTCTATCTGCCATGGGCCTAGTCATCTTTGCCAATATATTTTTATATTGCAAGATATATTCTAAAATAAGCTCATTGGATGTTTGCTTCAATTATGTTACTTAAGCATATGAGATCTTATCACTATATTAATTGTTAAGTGTGATAAAAACATATCTACCAATGGATTGACTAGGATGATAGACTTATTTAGTATATCATAAAACCATTGTAAGGCATGGTCCTTTAAACTACATGGAAATAACTTAGTGAATATCTAATCATTAAACACATAGTCCAAACATGTGCATGGAAAATTCGAAGATGGTGCTCTGGGTCACCCTTACCATCATACAATATATGCTTAGGGGCCATGAATCTAGATGGAAAAGGAGTTGATGTTATGTGATGTGCCAAATGTGTATGTAAAATAACATGATAATCTAAGGCATATGATGGCCTAGTAGCTCCCTACTCAAGATGTAACACCTTATCCTATAGATAATGAATCTCATGCATAAGGGATTATACATTTGGAGAGGAATAAGTATCCATATGAGGTGTAGCTACCACTAAATTTTGTTGATTTAAAATAGGTTGTATAAGTTAAGTTGGCCCCAAATTAGGTGTAATAATGTTTTTTCGAGGGGAGTAGAAGATTGACTATTTTTTGATTTTTTTTATTTCCATTATGGCTTGTAAAATATGTGCATGATTATTGGGATGTTTCTAAATTCTATCTCTAAATCTCTATATAATATCATCCTTATTCACTATAATATTTTCATTGTTAAGTGGGTGGAGAGTGTCTTGATTCCCATCTTGTATATCATATTGATCTTGATTGTATTGCTCATCTTCAAATGCATTATAATTGAATTCCATATACACAAGGTGTGAAGGATCAATGATGGGATTTGTAATTGGTCCTTTGTCTATGGTATAATCTAAAACAAAAAGAATCTGAGTATGCTCAATAGGATTGTTTTTAAGCCTATGACTTATTCTTAAGGGAAGAGAGGTAAAGTTTTTAGATGGTGTATAGTAAACAAAGTGAAATTGGGATGATAGAATAGAATGTATGGGATCTAAAAATATTAACATATCCAATGAAAATATGAAAAATAAGGATGCAAACCCTATTATCATCTAGGCTTAGGGTTTGAATAGTATTCAAAGTAAGTCAGGTTCACCAAATGTTTTAAACTATTAGGACTTATAGGTATGTAAAACATATGTTGTTAAAGATCTGAATATAGTACATCAGGGTAGAAATATACAATAAATATAGCCACTAATTTATAACAAAATTGACTTAATATTACCTTTCTAAAAATAGCAATAAATAATGTAAATAAGAACTTAGCTAAAAAATAATTGAAATAGGAGATATAGAGGTTAAAAATGAGACGGAGGCTTTTCTAAGTGTTGTAAAAATTATCCAAGCATCAAAACCCTTTTATTAAAGTAGCACCCTAATTGGATAGTAGTGTCATATGGCATTAGTGTCCCTTTTTTGGTTGTAGTATCCTCTATGTAGAACTTTTTTGAGCTTCTGGATGCACCTTTGTTTGGGTTTGTCAAGCATGTCATTGTGCACACAAGTTTTGGTTCTTTGTAGATGACATGTTTTGACTAATTTTATGTGCAAACCCTAATCCTCCATATTATTAAGGCATCTAGTTGATACAAATAGTAAAGTGTATTTTTAGTGGGTTAGGTTGGACATACTTAATACCCCATTATGATGAGAGTTCCCTACATACCAATACTTTGAAGAGGGATCAAACCTGGTGTAGTTCTCCCCACCTAATTATTGGTGCAAGTGTAAGTGAAGCTAGTATTAATGATGACTTGACTACTTTGAATGTGCTTGAGACTAGAAAATTGAGTAATCTAAGCTTAGGAATGTTTTAGGTGGTTGTATGTAGAAGTAGGGAAGAATAGGGATTGATAACCTTGATTATGCACAACTTGTTCTAAGTTTATATGTGTAATTTGCATCAAATTTCCATCTAGTGGTTAGAGGGATAAAATTCATGTATATATACTATTTTGGTTCTTGTGCAGGCCTTAAAAGATTTTAGACTGACCCTATGTGGTCTTAGATTTGAAAATATATATGTTGGTATAAAAATGAGGGAAATGACAGTAGCACCAAAATTGAGACACTAGTGCCTTGTGGTACTATTGTCCCTATTATGGCACTAGTGTCAAAATGGCTAAACTTGAGGCACTAGGGGGAAAGATGTCAATATGAATGTCTAGGACTACTTTAGGGATGTCTACGGATGCCTATGGCCCTCATGAAGGCTATATAAGTGTGAAAATAGGCCTTAAGATAGGTCTAGGGTTGGACTAGGAATGGATGGTCTCAAGTAGCACTCTTATCACTCAAGTGTCAATTTTAGGTGATTACAAGTCCCCTTTTAATTTATTATCCTATATTTACATAGAAAACCAATTTTAAAGTTTTTGGTTTACAATTAATTTTTCCTCATGAAATGAGTTAATTCCACTTAGAAATATCCCATCTGATGGAGTCCCATTGAGTATCTAAGTCTTCTATTTTATTTATTTTGATTATTTGATGAGTAATTTCCATGTTCTCTAGCATCTATTTTTATTTTGAATGTCATGTATTAACTAAATTCATTCAACCAATATATGATTTAAGATCACATATATGACTCAGCTAATTGAAAAAATAAAACCTCCTACCACCTTCATAACATAGAATGTTGTCACATGTCCTCGTCTCACAAATCCCAAATGCTACCATTTTTGTTGTTATGTAAAGTTATTTTTATTTTTTATTTTAATTAATTAAAATATATTAAATGTCTTGGGGAAATTAAATGAAATAATCTAAGAGTGAATATTTTTAATTAATGAATGATATTAAAATATCAAAGTCATATTTAGACTTAAAATTTTAAATATCACTTCAATAATTCGAAATATGTGAAGAAATGCCATTAAAATTGTAGATAAAGAAACTAAGTGGAAGGAAATAAACAAATATTGAGACTACATCCTTTTCAATGGCATCAATTAAAAGACATATAGTCTTAGGGAAGGAGTTAAGAGACATAATTATTTATCCTAGGGATATGTAATGTACCAAAATAAAATGATCTAAATTATTTCTGTGAGGATTCCTAAGGGCCAAGTGATGTATTAAATGAGCTCAAAAAAGAGGAAGAATATTTGTGAAAAATCCAAAGCTCATACCTACACAAGGCAAAATCTTAGTCAAAAGTATTCCAATTCCAATAACTACTCATGGATGTTTTCCATTATCATGAATAGCAGAATGGATGACTATGTGCTCCAAGTGGAAGGGTAGCAGGGGATGTCTCAGGTTTTACAATATATAAAATGTTAAAATTAATAAAACATAATTTGAATTACAAAAATGAGTGGATAATGACAAGGAAAACCAACTAAGATATATATGATGGTCTAAAAAAATGGGTGGGAAACAGTGATTTATATAAAAATAATATGGACATGTCAAACTTTTTTTGTTTGTTTAAGGTTTTAATTAGAGAAACTTTGTTGTTTATTCAACCTTTTGGAAAGAACAAATCAAATTTTTTGGATGTTTCATATTTCCATTGTTGAGCAATTTCTTGATAGATTAAAAGCCTCAAACCTAGGGTGAATTAATTTATTGTTACCTCCTTAAGGATTTCAAAGAGTGTAAGATAGGTAAGAATTTTTGTATGATGTCCTAGTTAATTTATTGCATTTATTTCACCCTATTATTTAGTATAAATTATTTTTACATGATGGTATACCTTGGATAAGAAACTTATGCACATTATATGCAATGTGTTATATGATCACCAACACAATGCCAAGACCACATCATTTGTGACAAGTTAATCCCTATAGTTTACAAAGTTGTTCATAATAATGAATTCCCCATAATTTCCTAGGTTATGAGAGAAAACATTCAAGTTCTAGGTAATTTGTTTTTTTTTATGAGATCACATTGATTATAATTCAATGGTCTCTCAAACGCCCTCATATACTACCTATTCATTAGAATAATAGATTAATTTTCATGGAAATTTACTACTAATTATCTATTGAAATGTCATCAATCCTCAATAAAAATAATTTAAGGATATTACCTATATTTAAAATTACATTGGGGGTATTTTTTTGTTCAATTTATAATTTTAAAAATAAAATTATGTGAGTTATTTCAATATAAAGTTCCTTGGGTGGATTAACAAGGATGGAACCCTCTAAGGAGGGTATAAAATAATCTATATTCTTTGAGGTCAAGTCTAATTTAAGATGTAAACATGAATTACACTTATGAACACTAGTACAGCTTCCAAATATGTTGGTTGATAGATGGAAACCCATTTTGGCTTCAAAAATGTCCTTTTATATACCTTTAAGTGAGAAAGAAGTAGAATCTAGGGGTTATCTTTATGAAAATTAAGCCTTATTTAGTTTTTTCATATATGAGTTTGAAAAACAAAAAACATGCAATAACAAAAGTGTAGAATTTTTCACAAGAAACCCTATGTGTTATCATATAGATTAAAATAACATGAAAAAATAATTATCTATGCTATAAGTAAACATATTATAACAACATAAGGTATGTTGTCATAAAATCAATATATAATAATTTTTAGCTGTCAACATTTAGTAATTTTCAATTAGCTCATTGATGAGCAAGTGATAAACAATTATAATAGTATAATAGAATGCTTATTTTCATACATGCATAAGTGACATATATAAATTTCCATGCTGATGCATAAATAAAATAACATATTCCACCTAAAATACTAAGGTTATAAAATATATTTAAGCCTATGAATATATTACATCATCAAATATTTTACTCTTTATCCTTCAACATGTATAAGAATCATGATCTCCCCTACTTCCTCAAGATTATGACGGATCATGTTTTTTCACAACATATGAGGTAGACTATTAATACAAAAATAATAATTAGTTTATGCATTTATAAATACTAAATATAGTTATAGATGAACTTTAAAAATTATACAATGATAAACTCTCCTTAGAAGGTGGAGGCAACATGTTGAGATAAGGTAGAAAAATCAAGTTAGGAGGAGGAATAAAAAAGATGCCAGAAAAATGAGGAGGAAAGTGAGATGAATTTAAGGCAATTGGGTTTTCATACATTCACATTATAGCATGCATTATTTTTTTAAAACTTATGAAACCATACATGTTGTGGATAAAAATGTAATTAGAAAGTTTATATTAGTTCATAACTACCTCTATGCACCATGCCGGTCAATATTATTCATCAAGGCCAATATTATTAGGATGATTTGGATCCCTAATAAAATGTGATCTATATGGCTCTAACATGGTAATCTTAGGGACAATCTATAAAAATTTAATCAAAAAATAGTTGTTAATAAATATTTTTATTGAAAACAAACTAAAATTAAAATTAAAATTATTTTTCATATTTAAAAACTCTATTTGAATTTAATAGTCATCAATGTGACCTTGTCAATTACTTATTGATCATGTTCAAATAGAAAATCGAGCATTGATTATTTTCAAATAAATTTAAAAAAAATAAAATTTTCAAAATGAAAGCTCATGTTAACATATGTCCTAAACTAATGTTTTATGTAAGTGAAATAACCCTATTACCATTATTCATTGTGTTTCTTGTCATGCCTCTAGGTAGATGTAAACAAGTCATTTAAATTAAGGGAATTTTGGATATCATTTAGGGAGATCCATGACCAAGTTATGTAATATGAAATATGTTTCACTTGTGAGAAATGCAAACATGATGTTTGGGGAACCTATAAGATCTATAATTGGTAGTGGAGTAGGAAGCTGTCACACCATCTCAACCTCATAATAAAATTGGCATCTTGGATATGTATAAACTATTTATAAATTATATAGTACCTCAATCTTGTACACTTGGAAAATACATATCATGTATGTATCTTCAAATTCTATACCTTATCGATTTCAAAAGGATCACATACACTATCTCTCTATGCCTATTTCTTATCTCTTAGTCTGACCAATGTTATTCTGATGATGTAGAAATTCTATCATATTAAAAATGTTATAAACTTTATTATCTTATATTTCTACAAGTTATATACATGTGCCTATTTCCCAATTGGTTACAAACTTGTGTTTTAGTCAAACACTTACATCGATACTAGTGTCTTATTCTAACATAAGTGTCTAGTGACCTAAAATCATATAATTTACAAATGAAACATATTCCTATTATCAACATGTGAGATATTCTCTAGAGGGATTGGTATAAATATATGATCAATCCTCATTCATTCCTCACCTATAAATTTATTACCTCTCACGAGGCAACTTGAAAAAGGCAATCAATCAAGCACTCAAGTGATAAAAGATTCCCTATTTTCCCTACTTCCATATCAATCATAGGTACATCACATTTGAGCCACATTTCCCAAGTTAAAATCTAGGTCAATATATATACTTAATTATCACATAATTTATCCTTATGTACACCCAAGATAATAAGTATCAGATAACTACATAAGTCTAAGTCCCTCTTTGGAGTATTGGTTATGTAGACATCATTCATTGATAGAGGGATATTTGGGGTAGCTCGACATCATGTACCCACTAACCCATTTTCCATAGACTATGGAAGATGAGTAACTAGGGTTTTATTATTTGAAAAGGAGTGAAAACCCACGATCCATTATGAGCATGCCAAATCGAAGGTGAGATAGAACCTAGAATATTTCAGGTGGTTACATCTAGATCCAGCAAGTATTTTATACAAGACACATACATGCAAGTTAGACAGAAGCATCACATAATCATTTTAGGTCAACACAAGTGTCCAATGCCACATAAGTGCTTAATATATAGTTTTAAAATTTATCTAGAATCCAATTATATTCTTATTCCTTTTGTTCTAGATCTATATTTATATTAGCATCAAAACCAACAATGTATATTATTTTAATGATCAATACAATTTATAGTATAGCTAGACACTCTATTTTTAACATATCTAAGCTTAATAAATTCAATGTATGTTTATCTAAGTTTTTAAATTAATTGGTATACTTTAGATATAGTCTACCATCCTTGTGTCCTAGGTTATATCTACCCCTTTAACCCTAGATTCCTTAATCTAGATTTTATGGTTAAACATTTGGTGAACCTAACCTTTCATCCACAAAACCATATATATTAATTGAGTGTTTCCTAATTATTTGTTTCTAATTTATTATTTATAATTTAATAAGATCCACAAGTTAAAAAAATGTTTCATTTTTATAAAACATGTGAAAAATGGTTGCATCATTAGCCCATTTTGGGCTCTAATTTGTGATTATAATTACAGTGTGTTATTATAGTTTCATTATTATACATATAATTAAATTAAATAGGCACATTAATTAATGTGATGAGAGGTTTTTCAAACAAAAATAATACTTAATATCTCTTTATAATTCTTTTTAAAATACTACAAATCTAGTATCTAGATGCCAACATGCATGCTCTCAAACTTTTTCTCCACCTAAATCATATTTGAGTTGCAGTTACCATCTTGCACCCATTATTAACCCAAAACTTAGATTGGATTATGTGGTCCATGTTGTCACTACTCAAAAAGGTCATGGTATCCAAACTAATCTACCACTTGTTAATATATAGAAAGTACCTCCTAAGCCAAAACTAATGATCAAATCTAAGGGGTACAACTTTGTCGACCTACTAAGTAACACTCAATCTTAGAACTTATCAAACAATCCACTATCTATAAATATATTATATATGAGGCATTACATGATACCCAAGTTCCAAATGATATTGAAACATCTTAATTTTCAAATATTATGTAAGACCTCAAAAAAAATGCAAAACTCATTACCTTTAATCCAACAAATTTACCATCCTAGGATATCATTGACCAATGTTTTCCTTTGTTCATACAATTTATTATGCATAACAAAGGAATAAAAAGGGTTCTCGTTTATAATGGATTGTGCCTAAACATTTTTATCACAAGTTTCCTAACCACCATGAATATTAGTACCAATCTTCTTTAAAAATTGATTATCCATATCAAGTGATTTGATAATTCACATAGCCCTTTGGTTGGTCAAATCACATTGGATGTGGCATTGGTACCAAATATAATCCAAATAAATTTTTAGGTAATGTCTCAATATTTACATTATAATCCACTCTTGGGTAGACCTTGGATACATATAATGGAGGTTCTCCCATCTACTTTGCATTAATGTGTGAAAATTAATACATGATGGGACCTTATTGACAATCCCTACCAATAATGAGCCCTTTAAATTTTTAAAAATGATACATTATAATATATAGGGAATTCATATATTGGTGCCACCTACACAAGGTATCTCACTTGAGAATATACATAGTGTTAAAATAGGTGAGTCAAGTACAATGGTTCCTTTATCCTTAAATGAAAATAAAACACAACACACCAAGATTCACATATATACACATCAATATGAACTAATGATACTAAAACCAAAATAAAATCAAATAGTTGAGCTTCCTTCTTGGTAAATACTAAGCAACAAGATGGACATGTTTCAGATTATTATGATAGTGATGATAGTCTAGCCCATGATATGATACATCAGACATTTCAAAAAATTAATTTTGATCCACTTGATCATCTTTTGAATAACCTATTCATAGCTATAGTTCCTATTACATATAAAATAAACTCACCTATATATGATACATAACCAAATCAAGATAAGTGTAAATAAAAATAGAGTTTGACCATGTAAATTCTTGTTATTCCATATATCCCTCTTGAATTCACACACTAAGTCAAAATTATAAGGGTTAAATATAGATACATTATGTAAATAATGTGGAGGTCTCCAATAAGACTCCACAATGTATTCTACAAATCATAGCAAACCAAGATACTAAGGATACAGTACTTTCCATGTTACTTAAACATAGCATGATATTTTTACCCTCTAACATGCACAAATTGGGTAGTAGAAATTATCCTAAAAAAGGATTACCATATTTTAGCTATCATCAGACCATTTTTCATCATAAAAATAAATTTGAGGCATTATAAAACCAAGTGAAAAATATAAGAGTGAAGGTCACATACAAATTATGTCCAACAAGCAGAAAATACATAATAATTTAAAAGGTTCACAAGAAAACTATTCTTCAAAGTGACCAAGGCACTAAGATTTAACTATTACTGATAATATTATTGGGGTCTATTTTCAACTTCTCAAACTTGATAATAATAATTGGGATATAATTTGTAACACATTTCTTCAACAGTTGGGACATAATATAAATAAATTAAAAAACTATCCACTAGTGGTAGAATCTCTTAGGTACATCCACCTACCAATAGAATGTGGACCATAGGTGGTCCCCAAAATCATATGGATATTAGATAATAACCCACATTAACATTAAAATTTTAACAGTATTGGTTCATTGATCAGAATGCAACATTAAATAATACATATATGTGTATCACCTTTATATAGGGAGATTTGTTTACACCATGATGGATATGACCACCCCTCCCCACAGATAGATTACATAAAACCATTACACAAAAACTTCAATGAGGTGGTCATGTGTCACTACAAGGTGAAAAATAACTCAAATGATCCTACACCTTTTGATGATGAGGACTTCCTTGATTAATATTCTAAAATATACCAACAAAATCAAAAATCCAAAAAAAATAGCATTTAGATATTCTATTATCTCCTTGGAATATTTTTTTTTGGTTTCATGTTGGTAGATATCATATCATTTATTTTTCTATATACACATGTTTCATGCACATTTTGAGTGTAATTCAGGCATACACAGATATATGATCTATGCACTTGTGGATGTTGGGCCTTCCCTATACTAATGTCATGTAGATAATGGGGGCATCAGCTTCTTTGATCATGATACATTTAGGTTCTATTATTCTATGATCACTTTACATTATCATTTTTTATCTTATGTACTTACACATGCCTTTATACATGCTTATATCTTTTGTAGTGTACTTGATATGCTACGTACTTAACATTTTTTGCTAACAGATATGATTCATGGGATAGTATGGTTATGTTGGTTACTTATTATCTATGTTTTCATTTTTTCACTTCCTTGAGTATGTTCCTTGATTTTTATTGTCATGTGTTGTATTACTTATCTTGGCATTTGAATATGCTCCATTGATTGTGGTCCCCATGCCTATGTTTTCCTATTATGACATTTGTATATGTCATGGTTTATTGTATGTGGACATTTGATTAAGTCAAGTCTTTTTTATTATGCAACATTTAAACATATCCATTCATTGAGGTCTCCTTGGACCATTGTCTTTTGATTTACTTTTGAGTGCTCTTATGTGTGTGTTTTATTGCATTTTGAGCTTGTGTTATTACTATCTATATGTTGCCATGATTTACATCATGCATCTTAGGACTTAATGTTGTTGTTCCCAAAACCAACTGTGCTCATTTTGAAGCACCCCCTACGAAGCTTGTCTGTTTCATCTTTGGTCTCTCTAAGCCCATTTTTGAGATAGGTTTTTCTCATTCTTGTGTCTGTTCAACTGACATTATTTCAAGTTCGTGACGTCTTTTTGTTACATTTTCCCAAAAAATGTGAAAGTTGTTATGGTCTCGATGCGAGTAGGAGCCCAAATTTTGGCTTTTTTAGAGTTAGTGTTTTTCTTCTATTTTTATGCAAGGGCGGCAAATTTTGCCACCACTGCATATTTTTATGCAAGGGCAGCAAATTTTGCCACCACTACATATTTTTATGCAAGGGTTGAAAATTTTGCCACCACTGCATATTTTTATGTAAAGGCGACAAATTTTGCCACCACTACATACCTTTCCCTCATTTTTACTCTTTGGAAAATTTTCATTTTCCTATTTTCCATGCCCGCTCCCCTTTTCTTCTGCTTTTTGACCCACTCACGTCTCATCCCTTTCAAGCACATTTTCCTGATCGTGACCATCAAATGTGCAATTTTTCCAGCTCGCTACTTTCTTCTCCTGATTGCACAATCATGATTCATGTTGCAGTTTCTCTAAAGGATCCCTCTTCATCAGCGTCCTTTCAACATAAGTTCTTTCAGGTCACTGAAGTTTCTCTGAAGAAGTTGATGCTCATCTAAAGAAGTCTGGCGGCAAGAACTGAGGCTCTTTCTCCTTCTTTCTTCTTCTCTCCTTATGCACTTTTGTCTTGAGAAAAGTGCATGCAATTTTGTAAAATGTAATTACATGTAAATATTTCAAAAAAATATCTAAAAGTCAAAGATGAGTCATTTTTGACCAAGATATTTTATATATTTTATTATTTTCTCTTTTTGAGGATTTTCTCCCTATATATAGTGGAGACCTCATTTTGTAAATAATCTTGGAAAATTTAATAGCAAAAACTCTGCTGAAATTGAAGCAACTTTTGAGACTTTGTGCTCAGATTTGTAAATCATATTTTATTGAATGAACGAGAAGCAGGTTATTTCAAACTTTGTGTTGAGATTGTCTGTGTTATTTAGGAAATAGTTCTTATGTCCTTTTTCCTAGTAATATCTTATTTATCTAATTTAATAAGCAAAGTGGGTGTGTTAGTATTATCTAAGGGCATTTCTGGAAGGTAGAAGATAGACTTTGTGTTGCTTTTATCTTTGAGATTCAGTTATCTTTGTAGTTTTAGGTGAAGACTTTGTGCTTCACTTCACTCTATGGTTGTACTTGTTCTGAATCGGTGAAGGAGACTACGTAAGACTTTGTGCTTACGTGAGTGTTCTCGTGAACTTCATCACTTCAAGTGATTTTTTGCTCCATGTTTGATATCATTCTTGAAAGAAGAGAAGTGTTGTTAACGATAGGCCAAGATTTCCCTCTTTTGTTCCTTGTACATTACCTCTGAAAAAAGAGAGGTAGATGCTATTATACCACCCCCATGTGTTATTTTTTGCTTAATTATATATATGCATATAGCGTATAAATATTTATAGGGAACCTCCCCTCGATGAGAGGAGAGATTTACTTCATCCAGATCTGGTAAACCCATACTTTTCATGGTGTAAATCTCCCTATGTTGTGGCTGATATCCCCATTTTGTCACCAGTTAGCTGGCCAACAAAATATTCACCCAACAGTTTTTGGCGACTCTGTTGGGGATTCGAATGTGCAGTATGAAACCTCAAGTTTTAGATTGAAGCAGTCCCTACCCTTATCCATTACATAGTCTGGTGACTCCATTCCATGTCTTACCCATTATCATTATAGCCTTACCATCCATCTCCATTACATTATCTGGTCTGCAAAACTAGAGCCGCTAGGAAGAACGTGCATTTTGAAGCCTCCAGCATCAATTTGAAGCAGTTTCGATCCCTTTTTCATTTGAAATATTGCAACTCCATGCTATACAAGAAGCCAAAGATCTAAGGGTGTTGTTGACCCTGTGTTTGAGTTGGCCCAACAAAGTAATTTTGATCTATTTCCTCCATTAGCTTCTCTTCAACGGTCTAGGAGTTTTCCTTCTAACCTTGTTAGGTCACCAATGTAAGGTAGAACTTCTTTTCCTGCTGTTAATCATTGCCTACCTATAAACACTCCATCAATGTTTGTTATCCCACCATTTAATCCTCCTATCATAATGGCTCAAGGCCTGTGGGGCAATTCCTTTGGTCCCCTTAACTTGACTGCACCCTTGCATGAACTACCTCGTAGTTCTAAAAAAAATTCCTAAGTTTTTTGGAGATGGAAAGGTTCATCTTGATGAGCATATTGCTACTTTCTCCATAGCATGCAGTGTAATTGGTGTAGAGTTTGAGGATGTGGTAGTAAGACTTTTTGTGGAGACTTTGCAAGGTGCTATTGCAGATTGGTTTTATCACTTGCAGGCTAGGTCAGTAACTAGTTGGGATATGCTCAAAGCCAAATTCAAAGCTAGGTTTAAGCCTGCTGAAGATGCACACGCTTTGTTAGCCCAACTAACCCAAATGAAAAAAGAATCCCAAGAACCCATGAGGGATTTTGTAGCCAAATTCGACAAGTTAATGAACTGGATTCCAGCTGTTGCTCAACCCACACCGAAAAATCTCAAGTGCTTTTTCATCAACTCACAGCTTCCCAAAGTAAGTTTTCTATTAAGGTGAGTTGGCCCTATGGATTTAGCATTGGCTCAAATTTTGGCTACTAAGATTGAAGATGATCTTATCCTGGCAGGTAAGATCAGGAAAGACCCAAGTAAAAATAGATTCTCTTCATCTGCTGAAAGCTCTTCTACAGGTCTACAGATCATATGGTATAAAAGTTAGCAAATGAAATGCTAGCTCTCAAAAGATAGATGGCCCAAGTTATGTCTGCTTCTCCTAATCAGGATATGCCAAGGAGGACATTTCAGAATCAAGCGTACCAAGGCAATGCTGCCAGGAATCAAGGGCAGCCAAATCGTCTTCCTCCCCCACAGGGGAACCTCACCCTTGAAGCACCTCCAACCAACTCAGCGATTGGATATCTGGAAATGGAACATGCTTCCCCTTTTCAACTTGAGTTGGACCAACATGATGATGCTAATCTCTTCAAAGAGCAGGAAGAAGAATTAGCTAGCGATTCCATCATTAGTTACCTGAATTATCAGGATGAACCCAAAAGCGAGGGGAATGTAGTTGAGGGATCATATGCTGTATTCACCTGGTCCCAAAAATAGTCAGCCCAACAAGCTAATAAAGAGAAAATAGAGGAGCAACCTCAGCCAGCAATTTCAATTTCCAAGCAGGGAACCACTCTGCCCTTCCAACCAAAGGACCCGGTGGCTGTTGAAAAGGTACGTACCCCAAGCATCCCTGCACCCTCTACCTCAACTTCACAAACCAGCCCTACCCATCCGAAAAACCAAAAGAGTGAACTCCCATCCTCTGTCCCTAGTCCAATTCAGACATTTGACATAATTGAGCATGTCAAAAAGACTAAAATTCAAATGTCTGAATTTGAATTTCTACAAGCCTATCCTGAACAGTTGGACAGGTTGGCAGAATGTGTGAAAGGTACAGCTGTCCCTATAGGACAAGAAATTTTGAGGGTAACTCATGATCCCCCAAAGAATGTATCTACCTAGAATAATCTTGTTGTGACTCCTCCAATTGCTCCCAAGAAAATAGAACCTTTTTATGTTTCCCTATTAATAAACGGTTGCAAGCTGAGCAACTGCATCATTGATTCTAGTGCATCTGACAATGTCATGCCTGCTAGAAGGGCAGAATCTCTTAGTCTCACATTGACTAAAACTTTTGGGAGATGTTTCTCCATGGAGAACAAACAAGTACCACTATTGGGGCAAATCAAAGATGCCCAATTTGCATTTGTAGCATTCCCTGACAAGAGGATCAAGATGACAGTTCTGGTAGCTGACGTCCCAGCCTCATATGGCATTCTTCTTGGATGGAAATTTTGCAAGGATGTTGGTGGAGAATTGAGCATGGACTTGTCCCAAGCAAGAATCCCTGTGAAAGGCGTGATGCAGAGGTTGCTTCTTGAGGGAGATGCAAAGTACGTGGTCACCCAAACGTCAGCCCCTGCAGCTCAAATTTTGTTTGAGTCCTCTGGTAGGGGTAATTATTTTCTAACCATAGAAGAGGTTCATGAAGAGCCTGTTAAAGCCCTTAAGGATGCCAACCAAAAAATTGGTTCAACTGAAATGATGACAAGTGGGCCTGATAGTGCCAATCAGTGGCAGGTGTCAAATGAGGATAATCAAATCAGGTTTTGGATAGAACCAGAAGAGCAACCAATTATGGTAGCTGACCATGCTATTGTGCATCATGATCAAAAAAAATAACTCTTCACCAAGAAAACAAATATTCATGGTTTTCAGGTCAAAAGACAAATCTTGTTGTGGGGCAAGAGGAGAAAACAAAAGGGAAAGCACAAGAAATTGTTTTCCTGGTGGAGAGTTCCATTCACACATCATCAATTATGGGGAGAAAATGGCCTCTTGCTAGTTTATCAGGATAGAGCATCATCGTCACTGCCTCTAAAGGGGCAGCATCTGAGGTGCTTCGATTCTTGAAGTACCAAATAAATTCACCTGTATATTTGTATAGTCTTTTGCTTTGTTTTATTTGTTTTGTTTTCATTTTTGGAGCCTTTCTTTTTGAGTAGCTTCACTCCATGGCCCAATGGCACGCTTCTAAGGCATTGGAGATTCTGGATTCTACTCCCTTCAATTACTTTTTGTAATAGAAGGTAGTTCCCCAACAGGAGCCAGTTGTTGTTCCCAAAACCAGCTGTGCTCATTTTGAAGCACCCCCTACGAAACTTGTCTATTTCATCTTTCGTCTCTCTAAGCCCATTTTTGAGATAGGTTTTTCTCATTCTTGTGCCTACTCAACTGACATGATTTCAAGTTCGTGACGTCTTTTCATTACGTTTTCCCCAAAAATGTGAAAGTTGTTACGGTCTCGATGCGAGTAGGAGACCAAATTTTGGCTTTTTTAGAGTTAGTGTTTTTCTTCTATTTTTATGCAAGGGCGGAAAATTTTGCCACTACTGCATATTTTTATGCAAGGGCAGAAAATTTTGCCACCACTGCATATTTTTATGCAAGGGTGGCAAATTTTGCCACCACTGCATATTTTTATGCAAGTGCGGCAAATTTTGCCACCACTGCATATTTTTATGCAAGGGCGGCAAATTTTGCCACCACTGCATACCTTTCCCTCATGTTTACTCTTTGGAAAATTTTCATTTTCCTATTTTCCATGCCTGCTCCCCTTTTCTTTCGCTTTTCGACCCGCTCACGTCTCATCCCTTTCAAGCACATTTCCCTGATCGTGACCTTCAAATGTGCAATTTTTCCAGCTCGCTACTTTCTTCTCCTGATTGCACAATCATGATTCATGCTGCAGTTTCTCTAAAGGATCCCTCTTCATCGACGTCCTTTCAACATAAGTTCTTTCAAGTCACTGAAGTTTCTCTGAAGAAGTCGATGCTCATCTGAAGAAGTCTGGCGGCAAGAACTGAGGCTCTTTCTCCTTCTTTCTTCTTCTCTCCTTATGCACTTTTGTCCTAAGAAAAGTGCATGCAATTTTGTAAAATGTAATTACATGTAAATATTTCAAAAAAATATCTAAAAGTCAAAGATGAGTCATCTTTGACCAAGATATTTTATATATTTTATTATTTTCTCTTTTTGAGGATTTTCTCCCTATATATAGTGGAGACCTCATTTTGTAAATAATCTTGGAAAATTTAATAGCAAACACTCTGCTGAAATTGAAGCAACTTTTGAGACTTTGTGCTCAAATTTGTAAATCATATTTTGTTGAATGAATGAGAAGCAGGTTATTTCAAACTTTGTGTTGAGATTGTCTGTGTTATTTAGGAAATAGTTCTTATGTCCTTTTTCCTAGTAATATCTTATTTATCTAATTTAATAAGCAAAGTGGGTGTGTTAGTATTATCTAAGGGCATTTCTGGAAGGTAGAAGATAGACTTTGTGCTACTTTTATCTTTGAGATTCAGTTATCTTTGTAGTTTTAGGTGAAGACTTTGTGCTTCACTTCACTCTACAGTTGTATTTGTTTTGAATAGATGTAGGAGACTATGCAAGACTTTGTGCTTACGTGAGTTTTCTCATGAACTTCGTCACTTCAGGTGATTTTTTGCTCCACATTTGATATCATTCCTGAAAGAAGAGGAGTGTTGTTAGTGATAGGCCAGGATTTCCCTCTTTTGTTCCTTGTACATTACCTCTGAAAAAAGAGAGGTAGATGTTGTTATACCACCCCCATGTGTTATTTTCTGCTTAATTATATATATGCATATAGCGTATAAATATTTATAGGGAACCTCCCCTTGATGAGAGGAGAGATTTACTTCATCCAGATCTGGTAAACCCATACTTTTTGTGGTGTAAATCTCCCTATGCTATGGCTGATATCCCCATTTTGTCACCAGTTAGCTGGCCGACAAAATATTCACCCAACAAATGTGATCACATTATTTATGATTGAATGATATATCTACCTAGACATGTTCCTTCTATATGCTACATGGTTCATGTAGACATCTAAAACTAGCCACCAATGGCCTTCAATCAAACTTCTAACTGATTCCTACCAACCTTTGCAAATTAAGCCTAGAAATCACTGAACATCCTAAATCTACTTATGCATCATTTGTCAAAGCTCATAATCATATTGATGCATCCCTAATTAGTTTATCCTACCATAATCAATAAAAACCTCTCATGAATTCATCTCTAATCATCATGTGACATCATAACCTGCAATTTGGCCTATAGACCTATTAAATGGGGTAAGTGCACACATAAAAATTAAATATTGAAAAGAGATAAAAGCCTAATCATAATTAATTAACAAACAAATTCAAATTAAATTCCTAATTGAATTATCCATGATCAATTAATGAAATTATAAAAAAATATCTCACCCATGATCAATAAATTAAAAAATGCAAATATCCTAGCTTTTCATGATTACCTTTTATGAGTTGTCAAGTCTTTGAAAATATTTCAAAATATCTCACCCATGCTTATTCATTGTAAATCATTAATTCTTGACACCTTTTAACTCTAATGGGGTTAATTAACTCATTTAGGTTAGGTTTTAACCCATTCCATTTTTATACTACACCTTAACTCACCTTGAGTTGGGGTTAGTTCCTAAGCCTATAAATACAAGCGTTTGCCTCTTCATTTAGAGATCTTAGATATTGTAGATTTATAATGAAAAATTTTACATAAGACCCATGACAATAGTATTATAATGATTAAATATTGAGCCAAGCCATCAAGACACAAGCATAATCCACATCAAGCAAGCCAAAAGCCAACCATGGTGCCAAGAAGAGAAGGAGTAAAGAAAACTCCATTGCCAAATATTTCTTGAACACAAATCGATCGAGCCATGAACAAATCCTTTAGAGCTCTCAAGGAAGGTAAGGATTGTTTTTCTTTGCATTTTAGTTGGGTTTTCAATTGTATTTTATCCATTATACTCCCCCTAATATCTAGGCTTAGAGATGTTAGCATGTTAGTGTGTTGACTTGATTGCTTTGTGAAATTAACACTTAATCTAACCTCCTCTTTATTGTCAAATTCCTATGATCATAGTTCATGTACAGATTATATAATTATCTTATCCTTTTGAGGTAAGATGACTACTATTTTTTACTTCCCCTTACCTCAAAATAGGGTCATATTAGTGGGTGCATACCATATAAGCATGGCTTCCACATTTTTTCACATTTCACTAAAATTAGATATATAATGGGGGAATGTTTTGGAAACATGTTTTACATACCCTAGTTTTTATTTTTAGATATACAATGGGGGCATGTTTTGTAAACATGATTTTCACACTTACACCAATTTTAGTTTTAGACATACATTGTGGGAATGTTATGGAAACATGTTCTCCATACTTAATTTTCAAATTGGCCAAAAATCATAGTTATATGATTCGAATACATAGTTGTGGCATAATTCTATACATTGGTACTATTACTATACCCAAGTTTAACTATGAGACATATATGAGGTTCATATGCTATGAAAATGGAACCTAAATTGAAAAATCAAAATTAGTTTTAGATTTCAAAACACTTTTATGGACTGTCATGACCCACTAGGTTGAACTTTTATAGACTGTATTGAGCCAATCTACTATAGTAGTTGGTTTGATTTTGGTATGGTTGAGGTGATTACATCACTCAATATTGCTAAGTTTATAGTTTGGAGTTGATTACATCATCTATTCTCACTAAATGTATAGTGTAATTTGACTTGGTTCACTTACACTCACAAGTTTATAAGTATGATTGGGTTGCATTGTTGAACTAATCTCAACTGTTGGGTGAAAACTCACCTTTAACTCCAAGGTTTGGAGCAAGTTTTGTACTTTAATATTTTTTATAATTATGCACTTTATAGATTTATATTTGCCCTGATACTAGCTCTAATGGTTCATAATAATATATCTTTCATCTTTTCAAATCAAATTACCAAAACACAAGGTGGTTGCATCTATACATAGGTTTACTCCTAAATCTTTCTCTCTTTCAATTTCAATAATTTTAAATGCTTTCAATTTCAGATTATATGCACTAATTATATATTATAACATGCACTTGGTTGCAAGTCAATCACCATTAAATCAATCAAGTTGGATCATGTGAAGATAAGGTGTGTTATACACACCCACGTATGCATTTATTTTTATTTAAACTAACAATCTCATTACTAGATTAAATGGGGGAAACATAGACACTATTTATGATTTATATAGCACCTCAGTCTTATACACTTATAAAATACATATCATGGATATAACTTCATCTTCTAGACCTTCCTATTTCCAAAAGGATCGCATACACTATATATGTGTACCTATTAATTATATATTAGTCTGACCAATGTTATTTTGATGAATCAAACCTTCTACCATGCTTAGAATGTTATAAAAATGCTTATCTTCTATTTCTACAAGTTCTGGACCTGTGCCTATTTTCTAGCTACATGGACACTTGCATCCCATTCAAATGTCTTTGTCAATGCTAATGTCATATCCCAACGTAAGTATCCAGTGCCCTAAAGTCATCTAATCTATAAATGAAACATATTCCTATGGTTTTCTTAAGTGATTTAATGTGATATATTCTCCAAATGGATTGGTATAAATATAGGGTCAATTCTCATTCATTCCTCATCTAAAAAATTCTTACCTCTCACAAGGCAGCTTATAAAAGGCATTCAATCAGGCACTTAAGTGAACAAAGCTTCCCTATTTTTCCTATTTCCATATCATTCATAGGGACAACACATCTACAAGTCTGAAGTACTTAAGAAGCATCTCATGAACCACATTTTCTAGGTTACAAGCTAGGTCACTCTATGTACTTTATTATCACACATTGCATCCTTATACACACACAAGCCAATATGTAGGAGAGAACTACATAATTCTAAATCCCTCTTCATAATATTGGCTATGTACATAGTGCTCATTAATAGATGGGTCTTTGGGGCAGCTCAACATTGTGTGACCACTAACCCATTTTTCACATAGCCACTATAAAGATTAAGAACTAATTTTTTTATATTTGACTAGGAATGATATCCCATGATCTAGATCTAAGCACACTAGAGCAAAGGTGACACAGAGCCCAAAATATTCTATGTGGTTGCATCCATATCTAGTAGCTATTGTATATAGGACCCCTATGTCCAAGTTAGGTAGAAGAATCGACATAACTGTTTGAGGTCAATTCAAGTATTCTAGGCCATAGAAGTGCTTAATCTAGAATCTAATGACTAATATAAAATCCACTACTAATCGTATTTCTTAGCTTTCTAGATCCATATTTGTATTAGCATCAGAACCAACTAAGTATATTGTTTTCATTATCATTGTAATATCTAGCATAGTTATACTTTCTATTTTTAGTATATCTCATCATAATAAATTTAGTATATGTTTATTTGAGTTTGTAAATTAATTTTTCTAATTTAGAGATAATCTACTATCTATGTTTCTTAAGTTATCTCAATGCCTTTAACCCTAGATTCCTAAATGTAGATTTTAGGGTTAAACAGGATCCCCTCTATATCAAATTCTGTACATGAGATTTGATAGTGACCAAATATTTTTGTGTGGCCTCAATTATAATAATAAGGCTCAGGGCATGAGGAGGAGTATTAAAAATGTGTGAAGGTTAAAATGGGCCCTAGAGTACTCTAAACATATTTGCTCATGTTGCAGCAAACCACACCCAACCCCTTAAAAATATCTCATGTCTAAATAGTTAACTTGTTTTCCTAATAAAAACTCTACATATATAGTTTGCATATGAATTATAATGGAAGGTATAGGTTGTTGTTAGGTGGTTTATCAAAAACCATCCACCATCAATACCATAAATTGTCACATATTTGTTTATGTGTACAACACTTGACGGAAATTTTAATTTTCTAAAGGATTATGGGTTTTCTTGTCATAGAGTGAACAAAAAAATTTACTAACATCTCCATGATAATAGTCAATTCACAAACTTGATTATATGCAAACAAACTATCACTTTTCCTTTTTTGTTTCCTCCATAACTCATGGGCATCAATCTAGTTTCCTAGGGTATCAATGTTTTAGAAAATTTCCTCTAAGGTTTCCATGATGTTAATGAAATTTTATATAAATTTATCTTTGATACATAAACCCTACATTCATTTTCTTAATTTTTTATTATTACTTTCAATGTTAGTGTTGTAAATTAAATAAGGTTTTGATTGAGGAATTTTTTATTCATGATATTTTTCTTTAGGATTTTATTAAGGATTCTAAGTTGGGTTTTGTTCCACAATGTTTGGGTTTTCTTTAGCATCCACATTTTTTCCATTTTTCATTCAAACTTATAAATAATTTAAACAAGAACAAATAAAGTTCGAAAAAAAAAATCAAAATATATTAAAAAATACATGAATTCTTACTTTGACAAGTTGTATAAGGAAAAAAGTGAAGTATGGTTAGAACACAAAACATATATCACTTTTTATTTGTATTTTTCCTATTTTATTACATTCACAATGACTTATATTTTGGTCATGTTTTTCATCTATTCAATTAATGGATATATATTTTAAATGTTTATTCATTTAGATTCAAATATATGAACCTAATTCAAAATAAAATGTAAATGTTTTGGTCCACATAGATGCAACTAAAAAAATATTTTTTTATGTTGCCTATCTTTGGCCCTTCAAATCTGTACACTCATCCAACTAGAACCATGTGTAGGGTATATTTAGGAAAAATAAACCTATGATTTTTCTCACTTAGAGGAGTAAAAAGACATGTAAATCTTTGGAGTCTACAAATAAATATGGTTGGAATATATGTAAGCCTTTTGAGATTGGGGATATACTTTCGAAGCACATATCTCAGAAGGAAAGGATAACACATGTCTTGTGTAATATATAACAAATAAACATTAATTTATAACATAGAAACATATCATCTTGGAAGTATGTATGTTATAATCAAAATTATCTTCACAAGCATGTGATTTACTCTATATAAGTACAAGTTTAATCTGCCCCTCATGGGAAAAATTAATAAATGAAGTACAAAGGTAACATGGACCAAGTACGAAATATGTAATCAATGAATAAAAAAGATAATATGCCTAAATAAAATTAGTGTATCAATTTATATATTGACGTCAAGTATGAGTATGGATTATTTCCTCAATATATGCATGATAGGAATCATGGCATTGACGTAGGAAAATGAGAAACATCTACTTGATATCAATAATGTAAAATAAGAGTATATTAACATGATATAAATCATGGCACCAAACCACATAGTAAATAAATAAATCAAATAAAACACACTAAACATATAGTAAGTATGCCTCACACAAAGTATACAAATATAAAAGCCAAAATATCAAACATAGAGGAAACAGTGAAAGAAATGAAGTCACATAGAGTAAAAAAGGAAATAAAATCAAACATAAGCATGTGAGATGAAAATTATATATAAGCAAGCAAGTAAAAACACATTAAACATAGAGAAAAGGATGTAGTTATATAACCAAACACAATGCGAAACTGAAGGTGGGAACATAATAAGCATAACAAGCACATGATCACGATTCACTACACACATAACATCAAACACAATAGACAAGATAGACAAGGATATATAAGATAATTCAATATAGGATATCATACAATATATAACATTAAATAATGTCAAGAGATGCCCAAAACATCCCCCAGATCAAACAAGGGATTTTATCCTAGCCTATTATGAATCCATAACCATTTGTATCTCGCTATTGCAAATAAATCCCTTGTCTACCTCAACAATGACATCGCTAACATTTGTAGAATTATTAGTTATAATATAAATTATATCAATAAGCAATCATGAACATATTATGTGTAATCTAATCTAGTCATAATATTCCAATTATTACTATCAATAACTTAAGAAGATAAATGAAAATGAATTTTAGAAGACATAACACAATCAAGTAAATCAACTAATCACATAAAGGAAAAATAAAGGCCAAAGGCCAACAATTAAAATAATGGGATCCCTACTAACCTAAAAAATCCATCATAAATCTTAATTCCATCATAAATATTTGTGCTCAAAGGTATGTTTTCCAAAATTAATTTTCTATCATCATGTAGAATTTTTCACGAGATTTTGAGATGGGATAATGTGGAAAAATAAAGGGTGGAAACCAAATTAAAGGTATGAAAAAGGAAACATGAGATCAATAAAGGAATGGAAGCAACCATAGTTAAAAAAATAGGGGGTGAACTGAGCAAGAAAACCTAAATCAAATGGCTAATTCCAAACAAGTTAAAAACTAGAAACTAATGAATCATGAATAAAAGCAACAAAATTAGAAGCAAAAGTGAAAGAAATAAAAAATTAAATACATAAAAAATAAGTAAAATATTGTATTGAATAACAAGAGAGCATAAGAAGATATAATATAGTACCAAACATAAAATTAATCTATTGAAGAAACAAGGATTCCCAAATTCCATATGGCAAACATAGGAATAGGGAAGGGAAAAAAAACATGGAAGAAAAAAATTAAGAAAAAAAATGAAAAAAAACTATGTACATGAGATAAAGATAGTTCGATTTCAGACATAAAAGGTTACTTTGAAAAATTAATCAATGATATGATCATACTCAAGGCAATAATCATTATATTGTATATCAGCTAAAAAACATGTATCATCAGGAGTAAAATCATGATGTCATGGCTCCCATAGTCCAAGAAAGATAGCATGTCATCATCATCATTTCCATCATCCTCATTATCTATTTTACTTCTTTGCATAATGGTATGGTCCTTTACAGAAATATTAGTTTGAAAAATTGAATCATTTCTAGGTGTTTCAATTTGTGTAGTAATATGGGGTTATAAACATACCCGTGTAGGCACAATATTGAGTTATTTAACTTTTGCTCAGTTACTTCAATTTTAATCATTGAATGATCATTTGGTATTTATTTAGGTAAGACTTCCTCTTGATCTTGTTCTAGAGGATAATGAACACCTATGTGAATTCTAATAGCTTGATTGTCATTAAAAAAAATCAAACATTGCTGTAAAGTTGATAGAATCACTCTCATTTTATTTTTCCATGTCTTCTAGGAAAAAAAATCATAGGATCCATTTTTTGGTACCAATGAAAGAAAACTAAGTTGATCATAATACCTATTACGATAAGTAAAAAAATGCAACCAAGTGGTTTTCTAGTAATTTCATCATATCCCATAATAATTATTGTGGTAATTTCTAAATCTCTTTGATAGAGTCTAAGACTATTAATAAATTTCTCCATGCATACATTAATAATTCAAACATTAACAATCATAACATTATTTATTTTAGACATTTCCCTATGAAAACTTGTATGAGTAATGGTCCATTGTAAGAGCTACCATTTGGAAAATAATTAACATTAAACACAATTAGAGGAGGTTCCTTCTTTGTTGTAGTAACTCTGACCACACCAGTGAATTCATCAATTGGATGAGTATTAGATGTTTGTGGTAGTTATCTTTGATCTATTATATGAACATTACGTTAATCATTTGGTTCAGTACCATGGTTTGGAAGAGGATTAGTAAATATTTGTAGATGTTGACTAGGTGGAGCTATTGATTCATTCATGTTAATTTTCACTTCACCTAGATTTGATTATTGTCAATAAGGTATTTGACCTTTTATTTCAATGTAATGCATTTGTTTGAATAATGTCATGTAATTTTATGATAATCATAAAATCCATTGGCATCATAATACTTAGGCAATGCCCTTGATGGATCCAATTCTCTAGTAGGTGGAAAAGTAATCAAAATATTACATTCAATCATTATTTTAAGTTCATTTTGCATACTTTCACTCAACCTTTAAAAAAACTGTGCTCTATTTGTCAAGATAATACTAGCATCTTAGATAGTTGTTTCACAACAATCATCATATTTGTTTGCCTCACTTTTAGGTTGTAAGATATTTTCATTAATTTTGGACTTGGATTTCATCTTACCTTCAAACTTATATTTTATTTAAGCATGTTGGCCTCTAAAATTTTGATCTCAAAGTTTTGAACTACATGACAAACCTCACAAAAAAATTATAAATAAATCGTCTACATCAAATTTTAACATCTATTCATATTCATGGAAAATAAATCTAATTGTACTTAAAACATCAAAATTATATTATATTTTATTAAAAGACAAGAGAAGGTTTTAGAAGAATATGTGATTTCATGTAAATACAAAAATAATCATCAATATCATACAGTATAGAACAAGTCCAAATAGCAATGCAAAATGAACCCACAAAACCTAATGCAAACAAAGGATGATTCTAAAACATTAAGGACTTTACCATCAGAGTAAGGTTGTTCCCAAAACTGTAGGGTCGAACCTGGAAAATAATAGATAGGTAAAAATTGATGTGATGAATATGTTTGCATGTCTAGGGATCTGGAAACCTCTCTCGCATTTCTGAAATTCTATGTATATCTTTTGGAAGTTCATCCCCTTCCTCAAAACTATAATAAAGCAGATAATCCTCTAAATGGATAAATAAAATGGTTGTTTTATGCATGTGTTTAGGATTAACATATTTTTTAAGCACTGATTACTTATCAGGCACAACATCTCAAACAATAAATGAAGTATAATACATGTCAACTAGGCAGTCCAATGATGATGCCATGTCTACTCTATATAAATTTTTGTGCTAGAATGAAAGCTTGATGCACTAATTATTGCTTCAAATTTCTTTAGACTATTGATTGAATTGATTGATTTGGCTCATTCATTGCATATCTCAAGCATGACCTAAATGCACCACTGGACTTGTGTATTTATAGACTTCTCAAGGACCCTATTGACATGTAAGTTGACAATTCAAGTTCACATGGCACATGTAACATAAAACAAGCATTAAAATGGCTTGGTCCCAAAATCATACATTTTATATTTATGGAGACCTAAAATTGCATATTGTACATTTTTGGGGGAAAATCTCAAAATTACAAAGAAACAGTAGAGGAGGAGAGAGAAAAAGAGAAGAGAAAAAATTAGTATAAAATATTAGGAAACAATCAAAACATGGAGAAAATCGTGCCAATAATAACTTAATCTAAACTTGATCGATAAATACACAAATACTCTAAAATAATACAATATTATAACTAATAAATATCGTGTAACAAAATTAAGTATCTACACAATATTATAATATTATATAAATTGTTTTTATATATAATTTTTCGAAACTAACACATTCCCCTGATATATAAAATAAGGTTTATTAAATACAAAGTGCTCTTGCTGACAATAAATGGCCCTTTGAAGGTTCCCACACTTGGCTTAGTCGTCCTTTGTTGTTAGCGGAGAGACAACATTTATTTATATCAAAATAATAAAACCCAAATAAAGAGAATGGTATAACCAATCAATCACTCGCGTCTTTTGAATGGGAAGCGGTGCGTTGGGAACAATTACATGTGTATTTGACAAGTAAAATATGATAGCGTAGCCATATTCGCCACCCTACATTCCCTTCAAGTAAAATTACAGTTTTGTTGCATTGCTCATTGATTTCAATATGTCCGGAAGTGTTAAATACGATTCTGAAGACACACCTTACAATATTCTCCACTTAAACTCGGCCAAATATGACACATCAGAAAATGGATTCTCAGGAACTTACTACAATTTTCAACGTGGATGCACACCTCCTGGTAGCACGTTTTCTCTGCCTGTCAACGAGAACAAAATAAAAACAATAGTCTTAGATCTGGATAACACACTTGTCCGTGCAAGCTTTCAATCCATCCCACAATATGACTTCACTATAACTGTTCCAGGCATGGGAGAATGCAATGACACACTATCTTACTATGTACAGAAGAGGCCAGGGGTGGACCTCCTATTGCAGAAATTAACAGAGTATAACTATGAAATCGTAGCTTTCACTTCTTCCCACAATGCCTATGCAGATGCCATTCTCAACAAACTTGAAAAGGACAACAACATTGCCATAGATTTTCGCCTGTATAAAGATTCATGCACCATGATGCTAATCGAAGATGAAAAGAATACTGAAGAAAGAGAAGACAGATTTGCAGTGGTAAAAGATCTTGTCAGGCTAGCCAGGGACCTAAACAACGTTATTATTGTGGATGATGATCCAGCTGGATATACATTCCAGCCAAAAAATGCTGTTCCTGTGAAAGTATTTAATGGTGATCTGACAGACAGAGATTTATGGAAAGTAATGGATTTATGTAAGGTAGCTGCAACATGTGGGGATGTAAGAGAAGCCATAAGAACACATGCTTTTGTCAGCAATATTAATGAAAAGTATGCATGCAGTTTACGTCGAAGACAACGTGAACGTGAGCGTCACCTTTGTGGGGTGAATTTGTCAAGAAAAAAGAAAACAATTGCTCTCGAGATTTTTGATGTTTTAATTTCAATCACCCAGAGTCCTCACGAACCTTACGATTTTGTAATTTCTGTGATTGAAGCTGAAGAAACAGTGCCTATGTATGTTGCAATTAGGCCTGGGGTAGGCCACCTTTTGTCTGAACTGCGCAAAAATTATGAGATCGTTATTTTCACTGAAAGCCACCATGAGATTGCAGATGTTATTCTGGGGAAGATCGATGTTAATTTCGATATAAGTAGGCGGTTTTACAGAGATCATTGCAAAAAGCTTGGCGATGGCTATGCGAAAGATCTCAAGAAGATTGGTTTGGATTTATGTAATGTAATTATTGTGGATCGTAACCCTAGTGCCTATAAATATCAGCCTGAGAATGGGATCTGTTTGATCGGGTTTGAGAGTGATGTTAATGATAGGGAACTGTATAAGCTTGTTGATTTCTGTAATGTGGCGGTGACTTATGAAGATTTAAGACGTGCTATTTCGTTGAACAGAGCGAGCAATAATGTGGGGAAAGAATCTCCTGCTCTTAGGGATGGAAGTCTTAGTCTTAGTGCCAAAAGAAAATTCTCCTTTTTTTAGCTTACTATTTTTTATCAGAATGTTATGAACACAAAGGCATATTCGATTAACTGGTTAATGGAAAACAAGATTCTTATGGTTTATTATTTTTCATTAGCTTTTAATTTTTATTTATATATCTTGCAGTCTCACAATAGTACTAATCTAAAACTGTTTCACAGTAATGTTAACGATTCAGTTTTAAAATTATATGGTTCTAAGGTATTTGTTTATTTTCTATTATTCGTTGTTTTATAATTTGTTATTTTGTTTTCAGTTTTTCTTTGTCTTATCTTTCTCTTTCCTCTTGTTTTTATGGTTGTGTGGTCATCTCTTAAGAAATGTATTTAGTACGCTTGTAAGGAGGTATGTTAACCTGATTAGTTAGAATGCCTATGTGTCTTTTGGTTCTATTGTCTTCACTTTCTTGACTTTTTTATTTAATTTTATGTATTAATAAACTTGAATTCAAATTATTTATAAAAATAAAAATATATTTTAATATATTTAGATATTGAAGATATTTTTTTTTTAAATCAAAATTTATAAAATTGTTTTCCTCTAAATATTTATAATATATTTTTAAAAAAAAATTTAAGAAATATATATAATCTAATAATTTATATAAATAAATAAATTTTATACATTTTAATTATATTATTTTTAAATGGTGAAATTTATTTAAAATATAATTTAATATTTAGAGAATTATAACTTTTGACATAATTTATATGAAATTAATTTATATGACCTTTGAATAAAGCTCCAACTAAATAATTAATCAAACTTACAAATAACCCAATACTCATGAGAATAAAACTTAAGTGTTTATAGACACCTCAACATAATTTACATGAAATTGATTTATTAGATTTTTGAATAAAATTCTAACTAAATAACTTATCAAATTTACAAATCGTGTAATATCTATGAAAATAAAACTTGCATCTCAAAATGGCCCTTATATAATTTAAAGGTATTTGTATATTTTTTTTATCATTGCTTCAAATGAAATTTTATTGGCATGTTTTCTTTTTTGTTGTGTCCCTTTTTTTTCTATCTTTTTCCTTTCTCTCTTCTTTTGTTTCCATGGCCTTATGGTTGTCCTCCAAGATACATCTTTAGTACATTTCTAGGATGGTGTGTTTTCCTGGTTTGTAAGGGTGCCCCCATGTCTTTTGATCCCATTTTATTCATTTTTTTTACTGTTTGATATCATTTTATAGACTAATAGGGTCATAATTTCATTTCAAGATATTTATAAATATACAAGTATCTTAGTACATTTAGACATTTAGAGATCATTTAAGAAAAGATCTAGTATTTATTGTTGACATAAATATATTTAACATTTGTAAATATTTTTTAAAAATCAAACAAGTATATAGAGAACATTCATTATAACATTGAAGGTTATACTAGTGATACATTGTATTACACTTGTTTTCTTGGTTGCAAAATTATGACAATTATTAGATTATTTTTTATTAGTATCGCACATTGTCAAGGAGCTTGAAAATATTAAGAAACCTTTATTTTTCTCTAATGTAATATAGGTCCTAAAACATATCAATTTATTAACATTTTTAGGTCTAGTTGCTTAATTAGAGAAAGTAAAAGAGCTATAATTTCCCACTAATTGATGTGAAGTTTCATAAAATTAAACAAGGTTTTTAGATCTCTAATTCAAATAAACACAATCATCTAAAATATTTGTGTCATCTTGACACTTTTCATCTAGCCATACTCACTACAGTTTAGGTTCCTAAGAATAGAACTTGATTGTTTGGAAAAGGTTCTTTATTCACGACATATTTTCACAATTTTTGTTATCTTGCAATAAAATCCATATTTTTACTATCATACTTTGATGACTGTGTTTAAATATCTTAAACTTTTTTAAACCTTCTTTTTCATTTTTTATTTATATAATTTTAAAAAATGAATAAAAGATAATTTATTAAATATTTTACAACAATTTTATGATTAATTAATTATTTTTAAATATTTTATATTGTAATTTGATTGAAATGCATTTATTCATAATAAAATCCAATAAACCCATGTTTTGTCATACTTATTTTATTGTTGGATATTTTTTTGATTTATGTTACATATAATTTTCTCATGATTAACATTTTGACATGTTCCTTTTAAGGTTTTAAAAAAAACCTAATTTTTTTTGGGTGCCTTTTTTCCTAAAATTAGATTTTGTTTCATATGGAATAAAATTTAAATTTATTTAATGTTTATATACAATCAAATTTGTTTTAAATATTATCAAATTTGAATAGATATAATCTTCTCAAGATTAATAAATAATTTAATATGTTCATTTACCTTAACTGAACTTTAATTTTTTATGCCTTCTTATCTAAAGTTCTATTTTATTTCACATACAGTAAAATTTGAATTTAGGTACAAAAATTTATAATGTTGATTATATTGCATTCTTCTGGATCTAATATCCCTAACTTTTTTGTGTTTGATTTTTTAATCTTAAGTTAATTAAATTAAATTTATAAAAATATATTAAAATTTGGTATGCTTCTAATTTCTCACCTTTTAAATTTTATTTTTAAAGATATTTTAATTTTTTATATAAATGTCATGTAGAACACAACCAATTCCTAACATAAAATATAGGAAATAATATTGATTTAGATATTTGCTTTTATGTAGAGTTCAATTTTTATTTTTTGAGTGTTAATGATGGTAATAATGTGGATATTAGAGCCTCTCAAGATAATTATTATATTTAAAATGAAAAAAAAAATATGAGATTGAATTATAAGTACAACATAGAGTTATGAATATATGTAATATCAAGAAATATGTTTCATATAACCTTGTTAAGATATCTATAATTATGAATATATTGAAATAAATTTAATCTCACAATGTAAATTCTCATGAAGTTATCAAAGTGTTCACCAAGATCATCAGATCAATCAAATGCATTAGTTTAAATAAGAGTCAATCAATTGCATATAGTAGTTGAGAGTAAATCAAAAGGAGAATAATGTAAAACTATGATCAATACATCCAACACACTCAATTGAAATATATCACAAAATGAAGATGTACAAATAAGAGAGTGAATGTGTAACTCCTCCATGAAAAGTGGTCAAAGACCCAAGAATCGAATGTAACTCCTATACCCAAAATAGTTGGTCAAATAGTAAATCCCACTACCTAATAATAGTGGTTAAGTGTAACTTCCTATAACAAAGTACACCTAAGCAAGTTAACTCCATAAGTGTATGAAAACTCCATGTGAAGAAAAAATCCACAATAAGTAAATATGAGGAAAATAATATCCTACATTAACACCCCCCGTAAGTGTAGTTTAGGTGGGTATAAGAAATGGGTCACAGTAATATGACCTAATGAGGTACCCAATATAAAGCAACTCTCACAAAGTAAAAAAAAAGGAGAAAACCCATAAGAAAATACTCCCTCACCCCCTCCCCCTCCCCAAAGAGAAAAAAGAAGAGAGGGCTCAAAAACCCCATTATAAGATACAACTACTTGTATCCACCTTGTATCCTTTAAAGAAACTCTATGGAGTGATTGTGGATTAAAAGAAAATGTAATGAAGAGTGGATCACCCTAAAATAGTGAATGTGTATGCCAAGTGTTTGATGCATCTCCAACCAAGGTTTGGTTCCTATACAAGGAATTGTACTCATCATGCATAGTATATGAGCTAACTACTCCATGCAATGATGGTACATCGACAACAAAGGCAAAAAAGGAATGTGGAATGCCTTGTAACTATGTACTATATTACCTAATATCTAATGAGTCTTGGATTAATCTACTTGCTCCCTATAATGTCTAAAGTAGACCAAAAGTAGGTGAATCAAGAAATAACTCTTCAATATCTAAAAGGTGATAAGAAGATGGTGGAGGTGTGTCCCCATCACTACTATAGTCATTCATGCTAAAAGAGGAGTCCTCATCATCAGATATGTGTTAAGGCTCATAAATGTCATCAAGTATAGGTGAGTCTAAGAAGAATAATCTAAAGGAGAGTCAAGAACAAAGTGTGAGAAGGTATACAGTCAAATCTAATGATTGATTATTCTCACTGCTACTATAGTATCATTATGCAATTCTCTAACATACACTAAATTTGGAGTGAACTTAAATCACATGTCAATACCAAGGTGAGTAATCTAGTAGACTTATAAGAGATTAGTTGAAAGTGAGGGAATAATTATAACATTATTGAATGTTCCACCACTCACTTCAATAGACCAACTCTTGAAAACCTATGTAGAAGTGTCATCACCCAATCAAATACTGGAAATGTCACATGGTTCCAAGGAAGTGATCTCTACCTATCAAGAAGCCATGTGATGTGATGTACCAAAGTTAATAACACATGTATGATTCAGAGGTATAACTACAACTACAGACTTACCTTTTAATTTCTCCTTACTATATTCTTTTGCCTTTTATTTACCATTGTCATTTATCTTAGAGGATTATAGGTTGATGAACTTGGTTTGATAAACTCAGGAACACCTATATTATTCTTCACAAGAAGGCTAGTTAGGTGATCAATTTGATTTTTAAAACATTTTATTTCATCATGCTTTCCTAAGCAATATTCATATTTGATCCTCTCTTTATTAGGCTTAAAATTGGAAGAGGGGGTCACATTGGTTGATTTAGAGGTGGAAGGATTTTGATCCTTTTCCTCCTGATCTTTTTATTATGTTTTTTTCTTTTTTTTATTTGAATACTTTAGATTACCATTTATAGCAATTAGAACATGTGATTTTGATGAATTCAATGTATCCATCTATATTAATTTATCTTGCTTTTGAGTCATGTCAACAATAAAATCATCTAAAGAAGGAATTTACCATGTGGCTCCAAGAGCATTTTTGTGGCATGGAAACTAGAGACAAACACATGGGTATATGCATGGAGTTTGGAAATTATTCTATGGACATACCCTGTAACACATATGTATTATGTGAATAATGTGTATGTATTATGTGAATAACGTGTATGTGTTATTAACATTATAGCTTGATAATTACCAAACCATAATGTGTATGTGTTATAATAATGTGTATGCATTTTGGTAACACATACACATTATGGTAACACGTATGAATTATTATAATGTGTACACATTAAGTTTGTTTGACTTTTGTAAAAAAAAACATAATTTGACACTCCACTTACCATTTTTCCAAATCCCAAGTGTTATTATGTGATCGCTTTTCTCTTCCAAAGACCTCAAAACTTACCAAAAGTCTATTGGAAATATTGATACATCCTAAACTTCATAATGTCACCAAGTAGATGAGCTAAGTGATAAAAATTATACACCTATTAACCTTGTATTTTACCAGTCTTTTATTTTTTACATTATTTAATTTATAAATTGTTTGTTTGAAATATATCAATTAATTGTAAGAGACCATAACCATCCTCCTAACCCTATTATTCATATGGCTAACCCTCCACCTAACCCTCCTAATCCTATAAATAACCCTCCACCTAACCCTCATAATCCTCTAGCAAAGCCTCCACTTAACCCTCTTAATCCTCTGGTAAACCCTCCACCTAATCCTCCTAACCCTCATATTATTTCACTTAACCCTCCTACAATTCCACAAGATACCCTAGGCAGCCAGGAGGATGTATCTTCACACATTGTAAAAAATAAAAATTAAATTGAGCAAATAATTAGGAGAATGAGGGATCTCACATCCACCAATACCCATTGCACCTATCTAGCCAATAACCTAGAGTCAATATTCAATCAAGTTGACTCAATAATGAGTTAAATTAACATATGGGCATTATATCAGGATAGTTTTAGGGCTTATTACATGACAAATTATCAGTACGTGAGGTTAAAAATTAATAAATATCAAAAGTGGCCATTTATATGTTATTCATTGACCCAACCACCAATGCACCATTTCTAGTAACTGCTAAACATTTCCTAATCCATGAAATCAAAGTCAATTTTGGGGACTGATGGTGGATGGTGTTTGATTATCCATCATGTAACAACCAAGAGGTCCCATTATACTTTGAGTTTATCCTCAATGAGATTCTAAATTATTTTGATTATGGAAAGTTTTAGGGCTAAGGGAAAGGTTATGCACATGATAAACTAGGTACATGCCATGCACCTAATCAAACAACAATGATCCCTACCCAAAATCCACTTCATAGCGATATCCCCTCTATGGTGAAGTATGGCATAGAGATTGACACTTTGTATGTGTTTAGTATGCTTACTAATACACTCTTTCGATATATGAATAGGTTTTCATCGATTGATGTTGGAGATACACCACCTAATGTGTATACCCAACCCCATCCTTATAGATATTATGGAGATATATGTATTGGACCTTATGATGATGATGACATTGGTGGTTTAGATGGGTTGGATGATATAGTCTTGAGTGAAGAGTTTTTGGCATGCACATTTGGTGTGCAGTGTTTTTGGCATATAATTTGGTGTGAAGTCATCACCCACTACATGGATGAAAATATATTTTATATAAATATGATGTAAAATTTAAATTATATTTTCAAATTTCAAATATAAAAATTAATTTAAATATAAAATTAATAATATAGATGTAATTTTTTATTTTTTAGGAGGAGACGGTGCCTTCATCGTCACAGTCCACATTTGTAGGATTTGATCTTATGCATCTATCATTTACATATATGGAGCTAGTTGTTAGTCCATCCATTATTGCATCTACATATGTTAACATGACACCTTTTACTTATACAGAGGTAAAATTATGAGTTAATCTTACACTCTTACTTTAACTTAAAGGAGAAAAAATTACCATATATCTTTGATACTTTATAGAAAACTAAGTGAGACCTTGTTTGTTCGGTTGATATTTTGAGTAGACACTCCACCATCACTATGAGTGGAGATAGATGTTGGCCCATCCACTACTAAATCTTTTTGTGTTATCATGACACCTTTTACTTATACAGAGGTAAAATTTTGAGTTAAAATTACACACTTGGTTTGATAAAGGAGAAAAAATTGACATATATCTTTGATACTTTATAGAAAACTAAGTGATACCTTATTTGTTCAATTGATGTCTCGAGTAGACACTCTTCCATTACTATGAGTGGAGATAGACATAGGCATTATTGTACTAATGTCATCCACATAGGCCCTCACATAGGTATATATTAAATTATAGTTTTTAATTATAAAATAGATTTTTTTAAATAATTATTCTACATGCTTGGTAAATATAACCTATGTGAATGTATTATGTATGTAGGGGTGTCCTGTGACATACGATAGTCTCATTTAGATGATTAGTAGGGAAACTTCTCATATTTCTTCCTTATTTCAAATGTATATTCATGTAGCTTAACCTACCACTAACCCAATCGAGTGTCAAAATCAAATTGAGCGGGATCATGAGATTGCAATAAGTGCATGTTTAATTATTTTTATTATATTTTAAAATTAATTTCTTAACTTGGTGGCATGTATTTTATGTTAATTCTCTAATAATACTTGTATTTGAATAGGTTCATCTACAAGTAATCTAGGAGCATAGGACTCGTAATCAGACCTTGGATCAATCAAGGCATTCGAGGGATCTCCATCTACCAACAAGGCATCCCAGGGAGGTCTTCTTTGAGGAAAGTAAAGAGATGGAAGATAGTTGATGGTTATCTCACATCTTACATTATGTAATTTTTTATATGCCTATATGGCAATGTACACATTTTTTATATGCTTATATGTAAATCTAAGTATTATTCACATTGTACATGTGCATATATGTCATTCACGGGACATTCTATTACATTTTTATTTTTTAAGCCTTTATGGATTTATTATTATATTATAAAACTAGTTTATGAGAAATGAGGTTTTTTTTACTTTCATTATCAAAAATGAAGTGTAGTGTTTGACCATTGATCGAGATTTGATAATTTTAGGTGGTTTGATAATTTTAGATGATTGAAAGTCAACTGATAGTGGGAATAATATAATTGGTCATATTATATGAAAAATCTTACAGATGATATTTTTCACTATGAATTTTATATGACTTTTGAGTTTTAATTTTATTTAACTAGATTGTGGAAAAAATAATCATTCTTATCTCCTTCATTTAAAAAAATTTCCCTTGAATTCTATTTCCAAAATATATATTCTTTAGAATGGATTTCTTCAAGCTTACACATTAATTCATTATTTTTGAGGTATGATTCTCTATCCATACCTGACTTGAGACCTTCCTCATTTAAATAGATTAGTTTAACTTACACCCATATTTTTCCATAAAAATGTTTTTAAAATTATCCCAATTACATTCTAATGGTGATGCAAGTGTAATCATACTTCTCATGACCCTACTCCTCCTTATGATTACACATTGGCTCACATGCAAACTACTAACCCTATTCATCCTAATTTGAGACATCTTCCACCTGCTTGGATCTATTTTGAATCATATTCTTACCCCCATACATCCCTAGTCCATATTGGCCCTTTTTCACACAAGACATGCCTTCTAGAGACCCCCTGGGGGCTCTCGAGAGCCAATTGACCAATCAAAACCCTATTTGACCCAAGTCATAGCTTGTGTGAAGGAAACATGTGGCCTAGGCCACATGTTTCTTTCACCAAAGTTGTGGCCTAGGCCGCAACCTAGGAATAACATGTCTAAAAATACTAATATGAAGCCAAACAATCAAAAATGGCTAGTTTTAAGTCATTTAGTGGATTTGGGTGGGGATATATGCCTCTTTCTCATTCATTTTGAGCCTCTTTTCTTCTCATTCACATCCTCTCTTGATTCCTTTTCCCTCCCTTGACTCTCATTCCTTCTTGAGTCTCTCTTAATTCATTTTTGGTACTCTTGAGCTTGATTGGGGATAGAGGATCCCATATGCTGCTACACACTTGCATGGAGACTCCATTATTGCTCTCAATTATTCATGCTTCCTTATGGCTTGTTCTAAATATTATACGTTTGGAATTACACCTGATTTGTGCACTCTTTTGGAGCTCTTACACCATTTCAAGTTCTTATTTTTGCTTACACATAGCTTGGTCTTCCTCCTACATTGCTTCCTAGTTTGGATTCCTAATTGGTAGAACATTTTCACTTCATCGTAGAGCTTGATCTAAGGGCACTTTGTTATGAAAAGTGAAACTCCATTATTTTTTTTAGTGTATATGCTAGGGTTTGAACTATTATAGTGAAATAGTTATTTTATGCATTGCTTAGAGTAGTCTCCAAAGCTTCTTGCATTTGTATATGGTTAAAGAATACTTTCATTGCTTGAAATATTCCTTTGTTGCATAGTTTTGATCTCTTTGGAACCCATTATCATTGCATAGTAGAGATATACATGTCCAAGATAAACTAAAAAACTTGCTTAAACATTATCCCTCTCTTGCTAAACTAGAACGTTGCATTGTTAGAAAACAATAGTATTGGTTTGGAAAGATAGCTCAAATCTAGAATAGGCATGCTCTTCAACCCTTGATTGAAAATGTATTTATTTCTTAAAACATATTTTATTTATCCTTAAAGTGCCTTGGCTTCTAGATTTACATTTTATTTTTTATCTCTCTCCATTCGATATTGTTGTCTTCCCTTTATTTATGCAATCAGTAGTTTAATCTTAGCTACTCACTTTACTATGGTTGGACCCATTAGAGTAACTCACATACTTTGTGTGCCTATTCATGCTAGCCAAAACATGGTTTTCAAGTTTGTCTATAGCTTGGTGAAATATATCAAACTAGATAGCCACTATGGACCTCTTATAGCCCATAGAACCCTTGAGCCTTATATCCTCTTAATGGTTTGCTTTTACACCTTGCCAAACACTGGTGGTTTTGTTGAAATTATTGGAGCTATATTTTGGCACACCTGATGGGACCTCACATAAAATTTCACATTAGTTCTATCCTATTTATATATCTATTAGCCAACTCTCCTCTTTTAGTAGTTTGACTTTGCTTTTAGTTATGTTTCGGCTCTCACCTTAGTTATTTCCTCTTGCTTTGGTTTTATGTCTTTCTCTTGGTTGGTTCTCCATCAATTTGCCTTTTCTATTATCTTCCGTTTTGTCCATGCTTCATTTCATCCATGGCCAATATCCCACCTTTTGGATTCCAATCCTATTGGATTTAGGGTCTCATCCCTGAACTCACCATTGAGCAAGTCATGCTTGCAATGGAATGCCATAGACACCATAGGACCTAGGAGCTTCCCTCGACCACGCATGGTAGTCTAAACCATCTCATGTTCAAAAGGGAACAAGATTGGTAGGAATATAACTAATAGACTCAATCTCTTTTTCACCAGTCTAAGCTTCATTCATCTGAGGATGTTTTATCTCAACTTCGTGTCATGCCTCATTCACCTATTTGAGGTGATGTGGATCTCCTTATGTAGCTAGGGCTTGAGGAGTTATGTGAAATCATTAACAATTGTCATATACATATTAATGTGAATGAAGTGCTTCCTTTTCCCCTAGTATTTGATAGTGTGCTTCTTTTAGAAATAGACCCTACACCCATTCAGTGTCAAGTGCCTCAACCAATTCTCACATGAGTTCCCCACCTATTTCCTGACTAGAGAATCTATAGCAAGAAAACCCTCATATCCATGTTGTGGGTCATAGTTATTCTAACATGGCAAGGTATCCCCAACTTGTGGGTTTCTCCCATCCTCCTAGTCCTTCTTATAGAGTTACTTATGAGCATGTTGATCTCGATTGCCACTTACGAATTAGATGTCCATTAGATGCATATTGGGATCTTTAATGGCCACTGATTGACCCTTGTATGATGGCACATGACCAGTGCCATGGAAATATTGGTCATCATGACCTTTTTCATGAATATGCCACATCTTTCCATCATCCTCATGGGGACCATCACACAGTTCCCATGGCCATTGTCCACCCTGTGGAAGAGATGATTTCTATTATGAGCATCCTCCCTGTCGAGAGCCTCCCTAGCATCATATTTCTCATGGTCATGGTCATGGTGATGCCTATGGGCATATAAAACATCATCATCATCATGAATCCCCTCTTGGATTTCATCACCATCCTAAGCTTAATCGTGCTTATGAGGATCTTTACCAAAATCCTCTAGCCCCTTGGGTGTGCATTATTCCCCTTCCTAATCCTATCCTTTAAATACCTAAGTTTAATGGGATGTGGGACTCCAGTCCCATGAAGAATATCATGGAATTCATGATAGCATGTATGGATTGGGAATAGGATGAAATCTTGATGTTGGAGCTCTTCACTCATTCTTTATGAGTTAAAGCTCTTGTCTGGTTTCAGAATCTACTACCAAATTCTCTCTTTAGTTTACAGGTCCTTATAGATGACTTATTCCAATATTTTCATATTTCCATACCCTTTAACCTCGACATCCAGTTACTCACTTCCATGGCATAGGCCAAGGGTGACTTGAACTTTGATTTTATGCATGGATGGTGCTTAGTTGTTCATATGTGCAGGACTAGGTTCTCGAATGACCAGCTTTATGATATGTTCATATGAGCATTAAGGCAAGAGGTTCACCTTGAGGTAGTCAAGTGATAACCTACCTCTTATGATGAAGTTGTTAATGATTGTCTAAAGATCAAAGTGTTTGAGGTGAATTTGGGCATGCAGTGCATCCCTTCCCAAAAGTCATCCTCTTTACATGATCGCAATCATAATGTGATTGATGATGGTGTCACTAATTCTCCTCTTAAGAAGAAGGAAAAGAAGGATAGCCATGAGGTGAATGTTTTGAGTAAAAATCTAGCTGAAAATAAGGTTTTTGACTCAATTATAGAAAAATAATGGATGGTGTTTCCTTATGACCCTACCAAGTTTTACAATTTCTATCAGATGAGGGGGCACAATGATGCAAATTATGCTGCCCAAAAATCTGATGCACAAGCCTCGCCTCCATCTCAAATTTATCCTCTTACAAAACCTAATTTCAAGTTGAATGTGTTTAAAGAGCCTCTACCTAACCATGACAAGGAGAAGAAGAAGAATTAGAAATTAAATACTAAGGCCCCACATTCCCCTTCTTCCTCTTCCACCTCTTTTGACTCCTCTTCCTAGGCTGACCTAAGAGGGAAAACCAAGTGCAAGAGTGGCAACATTTTTGTTGTTATCAACATAATCTCTATTAGGTATGAGTGTTATATCAACATGCACTTTGGTCAAGCCATCGATCCTATTAGAGATACTAATGGTGTTGGGCCCCTTGTCCAACCCATAGGGGTAGGAAATCCTAAGGTTAGATTTGAATTTTAGTGTAACATTCCTCCCAAGGCCAGACAGTGTCCTTACTCTATCATAGAGGATTTTTAGGGTCTTTCAGTTAGGATCTCCATTTAGGACCTTCTTTGTCTTTACCCTAAGAAAAAATGCTTCATCTTTGATGAGATTAGTCTCCCTCACAAGGTTTTATTATGTGATGATTTTGAAGTTTTGTTCAAATCTGATGCACTCAAGTACCCTCATCCTCCCATCTTAACTTTCAACCTAACCTCTTTTCTATAAGCTTTAGTTCTTACAAAGAGGGATCATTTTCCTCTCTACATCAAGACTTTTGTTGATGATTACCATGTCAAGTGGTGTATTATCAATGAGGGAGTTACATTGAATATCATGCCCCTATGTGTGTTCAACGAGCTCAAGATTAGTTGGAAGAAGATTTCCTATTATTACCATAACTATGTCAGTTTCAATAATGACATAGTTATGCTGGTGAGGAACATGAAACTTTAGGTCAAGTTTGGCCCCTAGATAGTCAAAATTGAGTTTTATGTGTTAGACCTTGATCTTTCATACAACATGATTATTGGCCATCCTTGGACTACTACCGTGTAAGTCATCATGTTAGCCACATTTTGCATGGTACAATTTATGCATGAAGATGAGGTTCACACCTTGGAGACTAACCCAGATCCTTGGGTGTTACTCTATAAAAAGATAAAGCCCTCAAGTGAGGCTTTGGCTATCTCCTCATGGAGGTTTATAGATTCTCATACACCCCCTATTGCTAAGTCTTATTTTTTCAAGGATGAATGTTTTGATCTAGATGAGTATTGATTAGTGTTCATTCATTCAAATTCCCACACGTGTTGACCAACTCCCTCTTCTACTCTACAATGCCAAGCCAACTCATCTCTTTTTGAATATGTCTCTCTAGATGTTGAGATCCCCTTTATCTCACACTTTTCCCATTAAAGTGTAAGCTCTCTCCATGTGTCTCCTATTGAGATTGTTAGGGTGGTTGAGTCTAATATCACATGATATTTCATTCATGTTATAGCATACAACCTATTCAAAGAGGGAAAGGCTTACACCAAGATCATGCAAGCTTGTCGTATCATTATCCCCTTGATCACCTTAGTTTGGAAATTTCTCTCATAGATGGATGAACCCTAGGCCTTCCTATGATAAATGTCCTAGTGATTGAACCTAAAGTGTTAGATGAGTCATTCCCTCCTACCCCTGAGTTTTTTGATGAAGGTAATGATATGGATGTTGAAGGATCCATAGATATCAACCTTGACACTTCAACAAGGCCTAAGATCATCAAGATTAATGTTAGACTTGCTCCTAAATAATGGGATTTTTTTGTCTCTTTCTTGCATGAATTTTTACACGTATTTGCTTGGGAATATTCTGACGTGAAGGGCATGGATCTTGACATAGTCATCCATAACCTTGTTATAGATAACATGACCCAACCCATTTTCCAAAAGCAATGGTCCATGGCTCTTAAAGTCTCCTAGTTGGTCAAAATAAAGATTGAGAAACTCATCTGAGTTGGATTTATCTAAGTTGTTTACTATCCCCAATGGTTTTCCAACATTATCCTTACTCTAAAAACATGGGGCTATTTGGATTTGCATTGACTTTTGAGATCTCAATATGACCTACCTAAAGGATAACTTTCCTACTCTTTTGATAGACTAGATTGTTGATTCCACCACTAATCTCAAGATCATTTCCCTCATGGATGGTTTCTCTGGGTATAACCAAGTTTGGATTGCACCTAAAGACTCACACAAGATGATGTTCACTACCCCATAGGGTACCTTCTGCTACGCCATCATGTCTTTTGATCTAAATAACATTAAGGTCACATATCAGTATGCCATGACCCATTATTTCCATGACCTTATCCACAAGATAGTTGAGTGTTATGTCAATGATCTCTTTGACAAATCCTATAAGTGGGATGAGTATGTGCAAGACCTCAGAATAATCTTTGAGCATCTCCAAGAGTATCACATCAATCTCAACCCTAAGAAGTGCATTTTTGTCATTTCAACTGGAAAGATTCTGAGCTTCTTCATCTCGAATAGGGTCATTCAAGTGGATCCTAACAAGATAAAGGTGATCCTTGAGATTCCTCCCCCATGTAAACTAATCTAGTTATAGTCCTTCCTAGGAAGATTCAACTTTCTTAGACATTTTCTTGAGGAGTATGCTCACAAGTCCATACTCCTCACACGTCTCTTATGTAAGGACACTCCATTCTTGTGGTCTACTAAATTTCAAGTGGATTTTGATGAATTGAATCATCTACTTCATAATCCTCCCATCTTAATGGCACCCATTGAGGGGTGTGAGTTCATATTATACACCTCTATCACTGATCTTTCCATCAGGGGCATGTTGTGCCAAAAATATGACATTAATAGGGAGAGATATGTTTACTATATCTCTCACATGTTGGTTGTCCCTAAACTCAAATATTCTCTTAATGAGAATTAGTGCCTCTCTCTCATATTTGCCATGAAGAAGTTATGACATTACATATTGGGTCAGAATACCAATGTGATTGTCTAGTCTGATCCACTTCACTACTTGCTTAGCAAGACTATGAGGTGGATCATGATTCTTCAAGAGTTTTACCTATGCATCATTAACCAAAAGTATACCAAGGGCTTGGTTGTGGATAACCAACTCATTGAGTGCCCACTACCTAACCTTAGGGTGGAGCTGGTTGATGGTGTCTTTCCTAATGAGATGGTCTACTCAGTCAACCATGTTGAGGTCTCTAAGTGTGATTAGTATTAGGATATTATCCATTACCTTGAAAACCAATCTTTTCCTACCACCATGTCTACACAAGAATGTTATTAGATCTATAATCTCACCATCTACTATGTCATCATCGGTGGCATCTTGTTTAAGAGGGTTCTCGATGGTGTGTTGATGTAGTATCTTGCCCCCAAGGATATCCCTCTTACACTATAGGAGTCCCATGAGAGCATTTGTGGTGACTACCTGGGAGGGCAAGCCATTGCTTAGTATATTATTAGGATGGGATACTATTATCCTACTCTTGTTAAGGACTTAGTATAGTATGCCAAGAAGTGTAAGATGTGTCAAGTCATAGGGGATGCCATCAATGCCCTAGCTGACCTCTTACATTCTATTTTAGCCTCTTGGCCCTTCTCAATTTGGGCTCTTGACTTCATTGGTGAGTTCAAACCTACCTCTTCTAATGGCCATTGTTGGTTAATCACCACCACTAACTATGTACAAAGTGGTTTGAGGCCATGCCCCTCAACAACATGTGTGGGAAGACTGTCACCAAGTTCATCCTAAACCAACTTATTTATAGGTTTGGGGTTCTTGTTGTGATCATGGATGATAATGGCTTGGGATTCCAAAACCCTAAGATGCATGAGCTTGCTAAATGATTTAGGTTCAAGCTCCATTTATCCTCTACCCATTACCCCTAGGGAAATGAGCAAGTATAATATTTAAATAAAACTTTGAAGAAGATGTTTCTCTATACCATTTCCAGTCTAAGAGAGACTGAAATCTCATGATCTATCCTACCCTTTGGGCCTATCAAACTAGCTTCTAAATGACCATGAGGGCAACCCCATACTCTCTCATGTATGAGTTTGAGGTTATTCTTCCCTTAGACATCTTAATCCCTTCACTATGGGTTAAGATATTGGGTTTATTTTATGATGAGGAAGAACATGCCACTCACCTTGCCAAGCTAGAGAAGTTAGATGCATAATGCCTAGCCACTCTTGAGTACAATCATGCTTACTAGCAACATCAGCATCACCAATCATAGAATTTGTTGTACCCTCATCATTTCAAGGTTGGTGATATGGTCCTTATTTTTTATAAAGAACACCATAAGAAGGGAAAACTTGCACACAATTGGTTTGGCCCTTTTATCATCACCATCTCTCTAGAAAATGGGGCTTTTCATCTCTCAACCCTTGAAGGTGAACCCCTGTAGCACCCAATCAATGGGTTTTGCCTCAATACATTTCATGTCTAGGGCCCACATGGCCCTCCAAGAAATTCACCTATGGTGGTAGGTAAAGCTTTCCTCTCTTTTATCACCACTAACCTTCGTACCACTGGTATATGTGTGTACATGTGGGTTTTTTATTAGTAGTTCCTACTATCTAATTACATGTATCCAGTAGTCTATATCAGATGAATCATACACATCACACAAAACCATATACACACATGTGCTAATAATGAGAAAATTACTATATATATATATTTCAAAAAGTATGAGTTTTTCCTCTAGGTACATCACATGGGCTCATAGTCCCCAAAAACTACCATGTGTGTGAGCTACATATGCATACCTAGTTAGCCTATGACTGAGTGATATCTATGATAGATATGTTCTAGGTGGATATCTTATTCCCTACCTCTCAATCAATCAAGCTATGGTCTCCTCCAGGGTAGTCAGTTGGTTTACCCTTACTCTAGGTGGTTTAGCTCCTTTGGTCTGATCTCAAGCTAGTTCAACCCACAGCTGATTGATCTCAACCTCTACTCTCACTAGTCTCACATCCATCTCCACTACATCTACCCTATGGTTTACTATTGATGCCTCATGCCATGCTGACTCAACCTCTAGTTGTGGAATTTTGTGTTGCACCTTCACCAGCTCAAGTGAGGCTTGTGCACCCACCCACCAAAATTGAGTGTGTGGTTCTACCACCATTAGTAGGTGTGGTACCCACTCCATCAGTGGTGTCACTACCACATCAGGGAATAACTCCCTTAGTATTAGGTCCACCTGGGGTCTAGTCTTGCTAGGATGATATCCTACACACACACACACACACACACACACACAGAGAGAGAGAGAGAGAGAGAGAGAGCACATATGTTAATCACATATCAAATCTTATTAAAGATGAGTATCCAAATGAAGTGTTATATATAAAATATACTTGTCTTACCTGGTAATGATGATGCCCTATGTGGCCCTCCTGTAGTTTTTTCTCTTCCTAGAAGTGGTGGTCCCCGCCATGGTGGCCTCTCTCCACCATCTCCCCCCTCACTCTACCTTGATTTCCTATTGGGCTCAACCCCAACTAGCCTAGGTTGTTCCAATGTCCCTCACCCTACTAGAGCTTATCTCCCTAGATGACAGTATGATCCTTGTGGACCTAAAATATCCTCCCATCCAAAGTAGGGATCTACCTCATCATCCTTTGACCATGCTAATAAATCAAGATCTAAGATGGTTTGTATGGGCCCTACCCTATTTACAAACCATGTAGCTAATGTCATCCCCTCCTCTAGTGTATGGTATGCCTTGCTAACATATGGCATCCTTATACATGTTAGTGGGAGCCTCTCATAGGCCCAGGACATATTTAGAGTAGGATGTGTCAATCCACCTAACCTTATGTTGACCAATTTTTTGCCCACAGTAAAATTTTGATCACCTTCTCCCCTTGCTATATGAAAATAATCATTTCTAGGTTACACAGTCCAATGGCCTTGTTCCAGCTTAGTTCAACACTTTGGTCACAGACCTGGTTCTTTGGTTCAGCATCTAGTTCATTGTTTCGGCCTTAGTCCAAGTTCAAATGCTTTAAGCATAATAGACACTTCAAGGAAGAATTCAGGTTCAGTTTAAAGTTTAGTTCAAAGTCCATTTGGTTTAAAATTGACTAAGCCCTGCATATATAAAAAACAATGAAAAAGGTACCCACAATTAAAAGAGAAAAATGCCGTAAAAGCGTAGCATGGATCCGACTGCCAACAAGGCACAAGGACACCGATGAAGACGTCAAGTTTGACAAAATGAAGCGACCTACTGAAAATTCACCCCAGGGGCTGAGTAGGCCAAATAAGACAAAATGGAGGAAAACCAAAGCGACAAGTAAGGAATGAGTAAGCAGTCAGTCCAACTGGTGCTAATCTGAGAAGCGACTCTAGTAGGTGAAATAGTGCCAGTGAATTGATCATTTGGGACGCATGCAGCTGGTAAAGCAATTGGTTTTCTCTATATTTCATTAAATGAGAAGGCCAATTGTGTATTAACCTTGACAAAGGTAGATTTCAAGGGGACAAAGTGCACAGTTCATTATTGATTTTGAGCGACTTGTTTCCTTTCATGAATAGACGCAATAGGCCACTTGTAACCAATGAGCGCCAATGAGCATCTTGGAATTTTCATATATATTGCAAACTTGGTCATTTTGTAATCATCTTTTCACAAATTTTACAAGGTGTAGCCCTGCAAAATTTCACCTAAATTAAATAAACGCAATTTTTTACCTCCATTTGGATAGATATTTTAGAGTATGTCTTGAGTGTTTGTCTGTGTCCAGTCATTATTTCTTGATGCTCTCATAGGTTCAACACCAACAAACCTATTATCTACAAGGTGCCATTTTTACAGCTGAAAGGAGAAGAGCTAACATTTGAGAAGACTAAAATAGGAGTTACTTATAGTGTGCATTTCACAGTGCCTCAATGATTTTTTGTTTCCTGTGTTTTCATGAAAGCCTCCTTGCCAGTATTTTGCAGCCTGGTCCTTCTGCCAAGTGTGTAGTGTATGTATGTATGATGTGTGAAGGTCAACTTATTTTGGTACATCACCTCTTTTAGAGTAGGTTTATTTTTCCTGCATCTCTCTCCCTTTTCATCCCCCCCTTTTATTATATCTATATGTGTGTGTGTGTGTGTGTGTGTGTGTGTGTGTGTGTGTTTTGCACTTGCTGGAAACAACACGATGCATCAAAGGGAGCTAACCCTTAACTAGAGACTCTCCTCTCCTACTTCGCCATCCCACAGGTGAGAGAGGAGTTTCCATGTTATGAGGAGAAGGCAAGAGTTTGACTCCTTGCCACTGGGTGAAATTTCCTATTCAACAGTTTTGGCACGCCCAGTGGGACCCAAGTTTTCAACGCAGTAAAGTTTCAGGATTGATGCTGGTCCTATTACAGCAAATCGAGTTTCTTCAGCATCTAGCGACTCTGAGTTAATCAGTTGGTTAAGTAGCCTAGTGCCATTCAAAAATCATTTATTGTATGTATAATCCTTTTGCACAAAATCATGGATTTTGTTTTCCTTCATGTGAATATAATCAGGCTCCATATATTTATGCAGTCCCCCCAAGCAGCTCTCCTAGTTGCCCTGCAACTATAAGGGAGGTGGCATTGGAATTTGAGAGGGAAAAAAGGGAAATTAATAGGCTGGAAGAGAAGTATAGATATCAATAGGAGTTGATGTATAATGAGGAGTGCTTGTTTAGGCAAGCACAACCCTTGCAACCCATGAAAGAGGAGATAGCAAAATGGAGAAATCCATTTTTCCAAGGCAGTCAGCCTTGTGCGCCCCCTCCTATCCTAAAGAAAACCCCCTCTTTTACACCAAATCCATTTTATCAGATTGCACTTGCTCACTCCAGCTCATCAAATATAGTTGCTCCCAATCTCGTGCGCCTAGCTTTCCAACACCAAAAGACATCAAAACAGCCTCCCATGGAGATGAACCTTCTAAATTCCTCATATTGTGAATCTCCCATTGAGAAGAGAACCACCATCTAGCACGTTCCTCTTCCACAGTATTTTCCTTGCGTTCCCCAACCTCCCCAAGTTCTTTAGCATGATACGCAAATTTTGAGTTGGAGGAAGGAATGCCAGAGACCAGCTCTGAGCTTTGGAGAGGATCATGCTGGTGACCTCTAAGAAAGACTCTTTCAGGACAACCTAGCCAAATAAATTGAAGATTTAGAGGCCAGGATGAAGCTGCTTCTTGAAAGAGAGTTAAAATTTCTAGACCTTGTGGAGGAGCCCCAAGACCTTGGAGAAAACGAAGTTGCTACTTGTTTATAGGAGCAAAATTCCAATTTTGAAATCCTGAATTAGTGGAGAACAGTAGAATCATGGGGTAGAATAGAAGAAGAAGAGCAAGGTTTTTCTCAAAGCCTTGAAGAAGCTGAAGCTGCCCCTACTCATGATAATGCTCAAGACCTCCAGGAAAAGCTTTTCCAAGAAGATCTGGCCAAGAGAATTGTGGAGTTGGAATTTAGAGAGAAATTCCTCATCCAATGTGTGATGGATCATTCAGACCAAACAACACATTCCATGCCTGAACACATCCCATCTACACATTTCCAAGAGAGTTATCAGGCTGTGCTTGATATTGATGAATTGATGATCAAGTGGAGAGAAGAGAATCATTCGATTCTAGCTCAAGGACTGCCTCCTCTTCCACATGTTTTTGCCACTTCACCCCTTCTCAAGGAAGAACCTATTCTGTAGGAGGCAAGTGAGGAGCAGAAGATCCAATCTGCAGTCTTTCAAGAAGCTACCATGAGCAACGATGAAGAAGAAATCATCATTGATGCTCCTTGTGAAGACCTCATCAGCAATGGAGAAGATGCAGGGCTTGCATATATGCAGATGTTCCAGTAATTTGAAGAGGAACAAATGCATGGTAAACTCTCTTCTCCTCTGTTTGATGAACTTCCTTGTTATTTTGATGATGAGGTTGACTACATTGAAGAGCCTGAGTTAGAGGAAAATTAGGAGGATACTTTTAAACATCTAGAGGTCCTGATTTTTGAGGAGGAAAAGGAGAGGTCTGTCTTCCTGGAGGAATGCCTTGAAGAAGTAAGATTTAAATAGAGAAGTGATGTTCTATGGGATGAGTAGTCATTTTATGAGTCCATTTCAAACATCACCATAGTCAACCTTCTTCAAGAAGGCCAAGAGGAATTAGAGGATGAGTCTGACAAAGTCTTCAATGAGACAGAAGAAAATAGGCTGAACCATGATACATTGCAGAGGGAATGTGCAGACCAAAGGGCTAATGGTGATGAACTAGCAGCCATTGATTTCTTGGTGAGGAGCACCAATATGAAGGTCCAGTATTCAATAGGCCTCTAGGGACAATCAGAATACATATACGTCAGAGGCATGTTCGATTTGGATCCACTCAAATTCCAGCCAACTCAGGTGACAGGCAGGAGGAGCAGGTCACCAAATCTCATTTTCTTTCAGCTACTTGCCTACCACCATAAGTCTTCTCACCAAGAAGGGGACTTAAGAAATTTGCCTTTCAATCTAGGAGGGAGGCGAGCATTCCTAGTTAGCTATATATAGTAGTTTGTTTTTAGTTATTATTTCTAGTTTTCCCTAAGTGCAGTTTGCACAGGTAGTGTTTTCTAGCCTTGTATGTTTCCCTTCATGTGTGGGGTGAAGCTTCATTTTTTATTCTCAGATCTTTGGGGCTATTGTTAATTCTTTCATAGCTGCATCTGACTCCACACCCAATGGATTTTCAAGGCAACTAGGTTCTAAGCATGGCAGGCATGCTTTCCCTGTGAGTCACCATTTGTTGACCAATTTTTTTCCCACAGCAAAATTTCGGTCACCTTCTCCCCTTGCTATTTGAAAACAATCATTTTCAGGTTACACAGACCAATGGCCTTATTCCAGCTCAGTTCAACACTTTGGTCATAGACCTGGTTCTTTGGTTCGGCATCTAGTTCATTGTTTTGGTCTTAGTCCAAGTTCAAATGCTTTAAGTAGAACAGGTAATTCAAGGAAGAATTTGGGTTCAGTTTAAAGTCCATTTGGTTTAAAATTGACTAAGCCCCACATATATAAAAAACAAAGGAAAAGGTACCTGTAGTTAAAAGAGAAAAATACCATAGAAGCGTAGCATGGATATGACTGCCAACAAGGCACGAGGACGTCGATGAAGATGTCAAGTTTGACAAAATAAAGTGACCTGCTAAAAATTCATCCCAGGGGCCGAGCAGGCCAGATAAGACAAAATAGAGGAAAACCAAAGTGACAAGCAAGGAATGAGTAAGTAATCAGTCCAACTGGCGCTAATCTGAGAAGTGACTCCAGTAGGTGAAATAGTGCTAGCGAATTAATCATTTGGGATGCAAGCGGCTGGTAAAGCAATCAATTTTCTTTATTTTTCATTAAATGAGAAGGCAAATCGCGTATTAACCTTGACAAAGGCAAATTTCAAGGGGACAAAGCGCACAGTTCATTAATGATTTTGAGCAACTTATTTCCTTTCATGAATAGACGCAATAGGCCACTTGTAACCAATGAGCGCCAATGAGCCTCTTGGACTTTCCATATATATTGCAAACTTGGTCATTTTGTAATCTTCTTTTCATGAATCTTACAAGGCACAGCCCTACAAAATTTCACTTGAATTAAATAAATGTAGTTTTTTACCTCCATTTGGATAGATATTTCAGAGTATGTCTTGAGTGTTTGTCTGTGTCCAGTCATTGTTTCTTGATGCTCTCACAAGTTCAACACCAACAGACATGTTATCTATAAGGTACCATTTCTGTAGTTGAAAGGAGAAGAGCTGACATTTGAGAAGACTAGAATAGGAGTTACTTATAGTGTGTATTTCACAGCACCTCAGTGATTTTCGATTTCTTGTGTTTTCATGAAAGCCTCCCTACCAGTCTTTTGTAGCATGGTCCTTTTGCCAAGTGTGTAGTGTATGTATGTATTTGTCTGATTTTGAGAGTGGATGTGTGAAGGTTGACTTATTTTGGTGCATCACCTCTTTTAGAGTAGGTTTATTTTTCCTACATCTCTCTCCCTTTTCATCCCCCGCTTTGACTATATCTATATATATGTGTTTTACACTTGCTAGAAATAACACAATGCATCAAAGGGAGCTAGCCCTTAACTAGAGACTCTCCTCTCCTACTTCACCATCCCACAGGTGAGAGAGGAGTTTCCATGTTGCGAGAAGGCAGGAGTTTGACTCCCTGCCACTGGGTGTAATTTATTGCATCAACACCTTATACATCAGATGTGATCCAACTATTGGTATAATCCGCCTAGGATATAATATCCCTAGGTAAATTTATGTCCTCCCTTAGCTTGTTAGATAGCTCCTATCCCTAAGAGTGGTAGTCATCCTATACTCTAACTAGTGTAGAGCCTCCCAACCATAGTCCTTGTTATCACTTTCTAGAGAGTGGGTACCCCTGGTAATAACTATGTGATCTACACTCCATGGTTATTCTACTATGGGTGAGGTCCCACAAAGTAAATCTCTACTACTACTATGTCTTACACTGGTGGCAGCTCTTCTCTCTACCCATCAGCTCCACCCCCTGGAGTCATTAGACATCCTATAGCTTAGGCCCTAACTAGAACACATGCCTCTCAAATACCCATGTGATCACTAATACATTCATCAGGTCTCTAGAGTAACACAATGAGGGTATGTGTACTAGCCATCAAATCCCTGCACTCAATAGGTGATATGGGTCTACCACTGATAGAACATTTGCCTTATCGATTAACCATGATGGAAATCTCTCTTGGTTGGTCACCTCACACAACCCATCTCATTATGTTGGCCGCTCTCTCACCTATTAAGGTCTTCTCTCCTCTGGTAGGCTAACTCCTCCATGTGTCTACACAAGAAAGAAAATAGGCAAATGGATTAATCTACTAGCCAAAAAATGAGAAATAAAAAGTAAAAAACTATGGTTTTTATCTATCTCTTTTTTCTCTCTCCTTCCTCTTCTAGCCCCTTATAGAACCTCTCGATCTCCATTAGGATTACCAAGGGCTTGTTTTGAGGCCTTTCTACACAATGTTTTAGCCTACATTTGGATGCCCTAGGGAGCCCCAAGGCTCCTTCTTTCTTACTCTACAAAGCTCTATTTGGACCCCCATTTATCTCAGTTTCTCCATATCATCAAACATGTCATTTTGACTCCTTAATTTTCTTAATTCATCCATTAAATCATTTGGAATGATTCAAAATGCATTTAAGACCTCCCAAACCCTAAAAAAATTAATAAATTTGACAAAATTCATTCATAGGACTTACCCAAACCATCTTATGCATCTCTGATGCTCTCCTGTGTCCTTGTATGCTCTGTTTGGGCTTTGGTTGCTCATGATCTCTCCTTTGGCTCTCTCAAAGTGAAAATCAGAGAAAATGACCTCTTTTCTCTCTTTTTACTCTTTTTAGCCCCTTTTTCTTGCTTTTTATGGGCCCTTTTTGGGTGTTTTACCCATGTTTGTATTTTATACCATGAAACTTCCATCTTTGAGGTTTTAGCATGTTTTGAGTGCATTAGCAGCCTTTTTTTTAATTTGAGGATTCTTTAGGCTCTCTCTAGCCCCATTTTGGTTCTCAAAACCCCTTTTAGGTCCTCATTGACCTTTTAGGCCCATGTCCTATCTCAATGACACCCAGGTATAGAAGTTACTTATTGTGCTTGTTTTAGTTAGTCATTTCTCTATTTTTTTTGTTGTTGATCCATTCTAACTCACTATCTCTTATTCATATTGGTTACATGTAGGGTTGTCAACTAGCTATGGTGTTTTGGGACTTTCTCTAGTCTTGCCAATTGGTCTTCATCTTCTCTAAACTTCCCCCCAATTTCCCTTGTTACTTCTTACCATGGATGGTGTTGGTCAACCATTATGATTGTATCTCAATTTCATTATTTTTTCCCTCATGCAAATTACTTACACTGCTTCACTTTGAGATCTCCTTTCTACAATCATTAGTCTTGCATCCTCAACCCCCATTATGGTGTACCTCTCAGTGGTGATCCACACCAATAGAAATAGTTGAGGTAACCCAAGACTAGTAGCTACAGCTTGGGTTATCAATGATTAGTGGAGCTATGATCTTGTTGTAGCTAGTTTCTTCCTTATCGGTGATATGAATAATGTCATTGAGTATTATACAATCATTGGCTCCTTGATCGATGCTCATGAGTTAGGCACATGTTATGTGTAGTTATTATTTGATTCACTCTTAGCTATGTCTTAACTCACTATTTTTTGGACCATCATTAGTTTTGAGTTGCTCCCCCTCTTCAAGACAACATGTGATTTGCTCTCTTTCTTTGAGGATGTCCAGTTCACCCATATCCCCCACAGGGAGAACACTAGGGTTGATGCCCTAGTGAATGTCATTCTAGATAGTATGATTTGATTTGATATCACTTGTGTCTCTTCTTTTCAAGATCTAAATCTAGATCTCGATCTAGAGATGGAGTTGGATTTTGAATTATGTAGCATTTGCACTCTCACATGTGAATCATGTTGTTGACTTCTTCCATCATTATCCTTATCTGGTAAGTGCAGGTATGTCTCCTTTTATCTTTTTATTTATTTCTTTACTTTGATTTGGTGTGGCTTCCAAGAACTGCACAACACTTCTTATTCATTTGAATATTTATTGCTTATACTCGAGGGCATATGTAATCATACTTCTCATGAACCTACTTCTCCTTATGATTATACATTAGCTCACATGTAGAATACTGACCTTGGTCAACCTAATTTGAGACATCCACCACCTGATTAGACCTATCCCACATCATATTCTTACCCCCATACATCCATGGTTCATATTGGCCCTTTTGCAGATAAGATAGGCCTTCTAGAGACCCCTTAGGGGCTCCTAAGAGCCTATTGACTAGACCAAGACCCTATTTGACCTAGGCCATGGCTTGTGTGAAGGAAACCCATAACCTAGGTCACATATTTCCTTCAAAAAATCCATGTCCTAGGATGTGGCCTAGGTAGAATGTGTCTAAAAGTGTCAATATAAAGCCAAACGATTAAAAATGACTAGTTTTAGGTCATTTGGTGTATTTAGGTGGGGATATATGCCTCTTTATCATTCATTTTGAGTATCTTCTCTTCTCATTTATATCCTCTATTGATTCCTTTTCCCTCTCTTGACTCTCATTCCTTATTAAGTCTCTCTTGATTCATTCTTGGTACTCTTGAGCTTGATTGGGGATAGAGGATCTCATATGTTGCTACACACTTACTTGGAGACTTCATTGCTGCTCTCAATTATTTATGCTTTCTTGTGGCTTGTTCCAAATCTTATACATTTGGCATTACACCTAATTTATACACTTGGTTAGAGCTCTTACACCATTGAAAGTTCTCACTTTAGCTTACACATAGCTTGATCTTCCTCCTGCATTGCTTCGTAGCTTAGATTCCTAGTTGGCTTATGTAATCATATTTCCTATAACCATACTCCTTATGATTACACATTGGCTCACATGTAGACTATCAACCTTGGTCATCCTAATTTGAGACATCATCCACTTGTTTGGACCTCTCCTGCATCATATTCTTACCCCTATACATCCCTAGTCCATATTGGCCCTTTTGCACATAAGACAAGCCTTTTAGAGACCCTTTGGAGGCTCTCAGGACCCTGTTGACTAGTCCAAGACACTGTTTGACCTAGGCCACAACTTGTGTGAAGGAATCCACATCTTAGGCCACATGTTTCCTTCACATAGGCCACAACCTAGGTAGAACATGTCTAAAAGTGCCAATATGAAGCCAAACAGTTAAAAATGACTAGTTTTAGGTCATTTGGTAGATTTGGGTGGGGATATATGCCTCTTTCTCATTCATTTTGAGCCTCTTCTATTTTAATTCACATCCTCTCTTGATTATTTTTCCCTCTCTTGACTATCATGCCTTCTTGAGTCTATTTTGATTCATTCTTGGTATCCTTGAGCTTAATTAGGGATAGAGGATCCCATATGCTACTACACACTTTTTTGGAGACTCCATTATTACTCTCTATTGTTCCTGATTCCTTGTGGCTTATTCCCAAGATTATACATTTGGAATTTCACCTAATTTGTGCACTTGATTGGAGCTATTACACCATTTCAATTTCTTACTTCAGCTTACACATAGCTTAGTCTTCCTCTTACATTATTTCCTAACTTGGATTTTTGGTTGGTAGAACATTTACACTTCATCTTTAAGCTTGATCTGAAGACACTTTGTTATGCAAAGTGAAACTCCATTGTTTTTATGTAGTGTATATACTAGGGTTTGAACTATTTTATTAAAATAGTTGTTTTGTACATTGCTTAGAGTAGTTTCCAAATTTTCTTGAATTTGTGTATGGTTAAAGAATACTTTCATTTCTTGAAATATTCCTTTGTTGCATGCCCAAGACAAACTAGAAGTCTTGCTTAAACATTCTCCCTCTCCTGATAAATTAGAACATTGAATTATTAAAAAACAATAGTAATGGTTTGGAAAGATAGCTCATATCTAGAATAGGCATGCTTTTGAACCCTTTCTTTAAATCATATTTATTGACTAAAACATCTTTTATTTGACCTTAAAGTACCCTAGCTTCTATATTTACATTTATATTTTTATCTCTCTCCATTCAATATTGTTGTTCTTTCTTTATTTATGAAATTAGTATTCTAGACTTAGCTACTCATTTTACTATGGTTAGACCCATTAAAGTAACTTGCATACTTTGTGTGCCTGATCATACTAGCCCTAACCTAGTTTGAAAGTCAATCTATAGCTTGGTGCAAGCCAACAAATTGGATAGCCACTATAGACCTTCTATATCCCATATAACCCCTAAGCCTTCTAACCTCTTAGTGGTTTGCTTTAGCACCATGCCAAACACTGGTGATTTAGTTCAAATTCTTAGAGCTACAGTAGGAACATCAAAATATGAACCATTTCAATAATGTAAATATTTAAAATTTCTACTAGTTCATAATCTTTTAGGATACTAAGGGTCTTTTTAAAGATATTAATAATCCTTAGATGAATCAATGATCTTTTCATAGGTCAACTTAATAATAGTTTGGGTTTTCCCTCTAAAAAAGGGAATATTTGAATATTTGAAATATTATATAAGCTTGTAAGGGGTATACTTCATTGTACAAGACATGTTATTACACATCATGATCTTACGGTACTATTATATATTTAATAACATATATTCCCTATAGATAAATGTAAATCATTATATGAACCTCATCTAAAAGCTATATCCTTCATTGAAGACATGTTTTAGCATGTAAGGCTAAGAAGAAAATATCTTGGAGAAGCAACTATGTTTAGCATGGTTGTTAGAAGAAGATAAATATTGAATCAAGGATATTCATAAATCAAGGATAACATGTATAAATTTTAAATCATGAAGTATTAGAAGATAGAAGAGGAGACTAAGAGGGAATAAGGCCTTTAGGCCTATATTATCTTGATAGTCCATAGGATTGTAAGTATATGTATGAAAACTGATTAATAAAAGAAGGATATTCTGTTTAAAGAGTATATTCAACTTGTGAAATGAGTAAGTGAAAATTTTCATTAACTATTGATTTTTATTATATGTTTCAAGGGTTTGCAAGCTTTGAATTATTAATGGTCTGTCATTAAGAGTTTTGAGGTCTGTATGTAAAGATCATCATTTTCTTGAATGGATACGAAGGATTGTGAGTTGGATACTTGTTTTAGTTCATTTTTAAGCTTAAATTAAGGTTTAATTGTTTATATAAGTATTTTATAACCAATTTTATGTTCTTGTATTAAAAACCCTTCAAAAACCTATGTTTGTGTGTACACAGTCATATACAGTTAGCCCAAAGCATGTGTAAATACGTGCATGAGATCAGTTATCAGTTTAGGAAGGTAAGAGGAGGTTGTTAGGTCTTTGGTAGAGGTTTTATTTTTATATTAAAATAAAATAGCTTTATTAACCATCATTAACAAGCTCTCAGCTCTCATGAATAGTGAAAACCTTAGACAAGAATTTCTTAGAGAAAAAGATCCATAACTAAATATTTAACCTATGAAACCTTTCCAAACTTTGTAGGAAGTTGATATAATATGTTTGGGAACTAACCCAAGTGTTTTAAATTTTAATGGATTTATATAAATTTAGTTACAATTGATTATGTGCAGGATTACCTTTAGGTAGTCACCAAGAAAGTTCTAAAATAGAAAAAATTCAATTATTTTATTTTATTCTTTGGTTCAAAACTTTGTATGAAGGTTTGTTAATGTTGTGTGATCATTATAATATATTTTAATAGATAATCCAAATTAATGGGTAGTTTAATCAATCCCAAGTTCCTTCAAGAAGTTAAAACTGGGCCTACACAAACCTAAAAGAGTAGAGTTGTTATTAAGTAAATCTTTTGAGAAACCAATAGAATAAGGATTGGCTTGTCACCTTAATAGGCAATATATATCCAAAATATATTTCATTCAATGGGTTTTTGAGAGGAAACTAGAACAAAAAACATATTTCTTAAGACCTAAAAGGTCTACACATAGTCCTATAACAATTTTTTAGGATTAGATCAAGTTTTCTTGGTCATTTAGAGACCTAATTATTGTTTTAAACTTTTGTAAAAGCCTCAATAAGCTTAATATAATTTTATTGGGAATTTCATAGGCCTTTTGAGGTGATTGAGTCAAGAATAACAAGGTTAAATTTGCATATTATCTAAAGTGATAGACTTCTAAGCAAATTCATTAGAAGATTGAGTGAATTAAAAAAATTGTCTTGACATCAAATTATGGTAACCAAGGGATCCATACTAAAGGATCAAATTGATGAATGAGATAAAATCTAGATAAACCTAGCGTATTTATATAAATAAGAAACCTTCATTAAAAGTTTAAATAGATTGATCTTGAAGGACTAATATAATGCAAATGTAGACCTAAAATGGATATAAGTCTGAGTCAAATTAAAATGGTTTATAAAAAGCCATAAGTAAAGTATAATAGCCTAAAAAGACAAAATTAGAGTGTGTAATAAACTATCATCATGATGGGTATAATAGAGTGTAAATTATTCTTGAATGGTGAATCTAAGTAAATAAAAAATGGTATGACACAAATTATCTTGGAATAGTGCTTGAAAGGTATGAGATTATCATCAGATGGCAGTCTCCTAGAATTTCTATCACCAATTCATGAAACTAAGCCCATACCCTTAATATTTTTTTTGAAAAAATTGACTTTGAGCTCTCTGATTACTTAACCATTCATGTCACTAATAGTACTCTATCTATGGCCTCTACTAGATCTTCTTATCCTCTCTTAGAGATCCACTTATATTGGTCTCTTAGAGACCAATGAGACTTAACCTCATAGCAGGATCATTTTATCTTACCAAGACTCTCTTTCTTAAATCATCTATCACACTCCTTTATACTCTTACATAAAGTTTTAATGCACTCATAAGGCTCAAATGTATAAATATCACCCTTTTTATTTATACTAAACCCTAATTACCTTAACCCCTATATGTTTTTTAATCTTCAAATTGTCAAATCAGACATATAGAGGTTATTTTGAACATAGAACCTATATGCAATGTAAAATATAGCATATCTACAAATCAATCCTAGCTCAGAGAAGATAGATCCTACTTACACTTCTAATTGGGGATACATTAGATAATCGGGGTTATTACCAATATGGATCCACTAAACCTAATCAATCTATCTCTTACCACAATAATATTACTAGGGAGGGTTCCAAAGCCTCCAGTCAAGAAAAACTATGTAATAACCCTAACTAGGTCCTATGTTTTCATATTCACTAAACTAATAACAAGTAAATAAAAATCTAATTTAGTGCTTACTAAAGCTTGTGGCACAAAGTGGGGGTAATAAACAATAAAATTAAACATGCATATAATACATATGCTCATGTCAATGTATATGAAATCCTAATGCATGAAAGAGAAGTACAAATGAATATATATCTACTCTTACAAAGGAGGTACAAATTTAGGAATACTTACCTTTGAAGATGAGCCCATTGAGCATAAATATCTCCCTTGGACAAGGTGTTTCTCAAGAGGTTATTATATTATGTAAGGATGATAAGGATAAATCAATTGTAGGCTACATAACCTATTGAAGCATCCAAAAGACTTCTCCACAAGACAAGATCCATATCTCCAAAGAAGGTATGAAACCCTAAGCTTTTTCAGCAAGTATAATGGTGGATAAGAAAATGTGCAATATATATTACTTATTCTTCTATTCTTATATAAATGCTGAAATAATTATGTTTATATAAGCAAATCTAACCCTAAATCCTTCCAAAATTTTTAGCTGACAAGGTCGACCGGATCGACCTAGTTTCATAATTAACAAAAAACATTATAGGTCATGGACTAGGTCGGCCAAGGGCTAACCTAGTCCCTAATAAGTTTTTTCAATAAGAATACAAGGTCAATACAGCTAACATAGTCATGTAAACTATTAAAAATGGGTTTAGGTTAGGAAAAGGTCTAATGAAGGTGGTAAAAGACTAGAGGAGTGTGTAAAATAAGAGGCAAAGCTTAAGGGAATGGTTTTTAAGGAGGATTTATTTTAAGAGGCCATATCCCAAACCCCCTTATATTTATTTAGGTGAATCTAATTCATAGCTTTGGCAAATCAACATGTCTAAAATTTTCTTTAAATCACCATTCCACCACATAGATTCAGGTACTAAATAGATTACACATTATTTTTGACATATACACCTTCACTTACAAACAAGGTATTTCTAAGTCATTATCCCTTCTTTAGTATAGTTCGATTATGGTTGAGCCATTCTACCCCTATGATAAATTCAAATGGCTCTGCCTAAGCTTTACCCTCAGTAGAGCCAAATGACTCTACTAATAGGAGAGATAAATAGATCTGCCCATGGCAAACTCTTCTTGTGATAGAGCCAAATGGCTCTACTAGTGGTAGATTAGAATGACTTTGCCTATGATAGAGCCAAATAATTATACTACATTCAACTCTACCACTATCATTCATTTGGATCTACTAGGGTAGAGCCACTCGACTCTCCCATCAGTTGAGCCATTGGGCTCTACGATAGGTTGAGCCATCTAGCTTTACCATCTGACTGAGTCATTTGGATTTATCAAGGGTAGAGCTATTTGAATCTACCATCAATCGAACTATTCAGCTCTATTGTTTGACTAAGCCATTCAGATCTATAATCTAATTGAGCCATTCTGATCTAAAATTTGTTCAAGATATTTGGCTCTATCATTCAACCAAGCTATTCAGCTGAACTATTTAGCTTCACCATCCAATCAAGCCATTCAGCTTCACTATCTGGTAGAGCCATTCAGTTCTATCATGAGTGTTGTGTAGGTGAGATTGGTCTTTTTATATGAGTTTCAAGTGTGGCCATTGTACTAGGTTTATTCCCTCAAGAGTTAGGCCTCAGGCTTCAACACTCTAGAATCCTTCCAGAGCATACGAGCTTGCTAAAAAAAGTCATTGAAAAAGATAAAACCCTTAGTGACATAAAAATTGAACTGTTACATGGGTTCAATTTTTATGTCACTCAAGATTTCCTCTTTTTTAATTTGGACCATTTATTTGGCTAGTTCATATGTTTTCATATGCATTTTGAAGCTATCTAATGAAAAACTTTGTATATTGCCAGAGATAGCTTCACTAGTTCCTAATTCAAAGGTACACATGTCAGGTTTTATTTGTACATTTAATGCTTATCTTTCAAGGTTTGAAATTATGATTTCCTTATTCTTTTCCTATTTTGGTAGCATCATACAGCAATGTCATTTGGCACTATCATTCAGTGCTATCGTTCAGCCATGTCATTTGGCATGGTCATTCAACTATGCCGCTCAATTAATTAGGGTTCAAAAATGTTTTGTTGTTTGATATCGAGATTAAGGGGTATATATGTGGTGAATTAAAATATTTTTATAGATAATGACATAATGGTTCAGTGATCTGACCCCCAAAATAATATATATCCTTAAAATTTGGTGATCTGGTCTTATTTATCGACCCTAAAAAATCACCAAAACTAAAATCTAAAAATTGAAATATTCATGAATTAATTAATATTTTTTTCTAAAAAAACATCATTTTTAGGAGAAAAGTGTGTAGATAGAAAATCGCAAAAGGGACAATAATCTTGTGAATCACTAATGGTCTACCCACCCCTTTCGTAGTGTTCCCTTTAGGGTGTTCACTTAGAGAGATTAAGACTCAATAAGTTCCTTCAAGATAAAAAGTGTTGGTAATTGATAAAAGTTTAAAAATACTATGTGTATACATACACCCCATTCAAAGCTCGTCACGTGTCACATAGGTGCAACAGCGGATGGTGCTTCAAGAAAATAACATGATAACACATATGAATCACATAGGTGCAATAATCTTGTGAATCACTAATGGTCTACCCACCCCTTTCCTGGTGTATGCTTTAGAGTGTTCACTTAGAGAGATTGACACTCAATAGGTTCCTACAAGATAAAAAGTGTTAGTAATTGATAAAAGTTTGAAAATATTATGTGTATACATATGCCCCACTTGAAGCTCATCACATGTCACATAGGTGCAACAGGGGATTGTGCTTCAGGAAAAGAATATGACAACATATAACACTGATGCTAACTAAAGTGTAGTAAGGAATAAATAAGATAAATAAAAGGATAGAATTGAAAAATACATACCTTTACTTACCTTAGTATTTTAGATAAAGGAGATGTGAGAAATATGAAATGTGAGGAACATTAGGCAAACCTATATAGATTAGCAAAAAAGAGCAAAAAATTGAAATTTTTTGCAATATAAGCATATAATAGTGAAAAAGTTTCTCTATGACATCAGGATTCCATAAATTTTTGCAGTTTGGAAAAAGAGTTAGTAGAAATAAAGATATGGTCTAAATAAGAAAATTTGATGGTAAATATTTGAAGGGTAAATAATTTTGAATAGTAAATATAAATGGGGTGAAAAAGAATTCATTTGTTATTATTTACTATTTTGAGAAAAATAGAGTTTTGAGAGACCTAGTGAGAGCCTAGAGAGCTAGGATGGTGAAGAAGAAGAGCACCAGTCGAGAAATTGGAGATCAGAACATGGTGTGTGAGACCATGCACTAGTCGAGCATGACAACCAAAATATGGAGTAGGAGAGGGTATAGATGTAGATGCAAGGGTGAAATAGGTACTACAACCAGCACCACAATAAGAGTAGTAGTGACCACCTTAATTGCACCACCAATGAATATGCTAGTAGTAGGATCAGTGTAGAGGATGGTGATCTAGGATGACCCATCAATTGGCCCAAGGTAGAGCTGGTCAATTAGGCTCAAGACATGTACGGGTGGTGACTCTAGGTTTTGCTTTGATTGGGAGGCATCCCATAGATGAGGTGCTTTGGTAGAGAACTGATGGAGAGACAATGCTTGACATTTAGGAAGATGGATAGACTGTGATTGGTGACACTAGGATAGGTAATAAAGGTTTATATTTTTTAATTTTTGAGATAGATTATTAGTTATATATGATTGTAGATAGATATATTTTGAGATATATATGTGATATAATTTCTATTTGATTTGATTTTTGTATATCTTGTGGATGAGGAGATCATATGAGGATCCCTAGTTATGGGAGTGTACCATGATATTTTGGATGGGGTGTTGACACCATATGACCCCACCACAATGGATAATCCTGTGGTACCATCTATCCCAATTCAATCAAGTTGGTTTAGACTAGTGGGGGAGGCCACGAGGCAATTAAAAGCATGCAAATATGTATTATAGCCACCAGTAGGGGTGAGATTAGGAGAGGCATAAGATTGGCAAGCTCTGGCTCAAGAGAGAGCTACACACATGGATACCAGTATCTAGTCAGGATAGGTACAAGCCTAGGTGGCCAACTTATATGGACAAGTAGCAAGGTTGAGATCATAGATAGCCTCATTATAGTGCAATATTCAGAGGGGGTAGTTTGAGGCATCTATAAGAAGTGTGGCTAGGCCACGAGATAGATATAATGGGGTGCATCCATAAATATGGAATGATGTATTTTTGTATTATTTTTATTTAAAACACATGATATATAGAAAGAGATATTCTATTTTAATAGTTGGATATTGATCTTATGAGTTGTATTTGATTATGAATGTGGATGCATGGATATATTTCTTACTAGCACATGTTTTTTTTGTTTTTATATGTTATAGGAAATATATGTGTGGTGTTTTCTTTTTTAGCATTATGTAGTACACATTCATGGTTAAAATGAAATAGGCAAAAATACTTTGGAAAAGTATAGTTAATCAAAAACAAATATACTACACACTATATCACGATGGTAAATATGTAATAACAAAAAGATGACGAAGTATAATAAAACAAAATAGGGTAAACAAGAGGGCAAAATGTTTTTAAACCATTAAAAATATTGGCACCAAATTAAAATAAGTAAAATCACACTAAAACACATTGAGAAGTATGAGAATAAGGTAATAAAATGGAAAGCACGTGAAAGACTAGAGGTATAAAAATAAATAAATTAAGTCAATCAATCATACTAAATCACGTTGGGAAGTATAAAATATAAATAAAATTGGTAAAATGGTCTTAAATTAATCACACTAATTCAAGTTGGAAAGTATGAAAAACTTTTAAGAAAAATGGTCAGATTCTTACATGCAATTGGAAAATAAGAAGATGAAAGTGAAATATTAATAAAGTAAGCATAAAATATACTAAATCAATATGGTAATCATGTAAATAATGTGTAACTCATAATCAATCACAAATGATCTCATATTTGACACTTGTAATATCGTTGTGACTTGGATATTGGAAAATTTTGTGAGGAAGGTCAGGTCTTATCCATGGTCTTACACTACAACTCACAAAGGGAACACCAATGAGGTGGAAACAATGTTAAAATATGGTAAAAGGGGATGTTTGGAATGGTAAATATGAAAATTTTGGTAATTTTTTAGAAAGGCCAAGTCATATCCATGGTCTTACACTACAACTCACGAATGGAATCCCTAGGGGGAGTGATCAGTGAACAAAACAATATTTCTCAAGAAGGAATATTAGGGTTTTAGGGAGTGAAAAATGGAATGTAATGAGCATAACATAGGTGTCTTATGAGAAGACCTTAAGAGACATGAGGCACACTAAGGACATGAGAGAACACTAAGTGACTAGTGACCAATATACAGAGGATACATGTTCACTATAAGCACAAAGCTATGTAGGTAAATAAGTGTGTTACTAAGATCAAATCATGTTGGTTGTTTTTTTAAAAGAAATTAAAATGGCCCTACCTCCCCACAATGTGTTCCCTATTCTTTAGGACCCTTTATAGAGTCATCAATCTACTACAAAGATTGGGTACTTGCATGAGAAAATAGGTAGTACTAGAAGAATTTTTTATTCTCCTTTTTTAAAATAATGGCCTGCCACACCCCAATGGACCTCAACTCTATCATGAGGACAAATATGGAGTTTTAGCTTCGATTATAAAAAGTATATGTGCTTATAATAATGTCTTTTAGTGTGATTTGACTTTTGAAAAATGTTTTTGTTGCCTTGTGAGATTATTGCCTTTTATTAAATGATTTGGCCTTTTAAATGTTTATGGTTTTTAACATTTCTCCTCCATACAGAATTAGAATGAACAGTCATGAGAGATAAAGTGATACACACGAATGAGATTTAGGATTTGGCTAAAGGAAGTTAAGTATACAAAGATATGACTAACTAGAACACTTAGGATTAACTATGAATCAGCATGTGATCTCAAGTCTCAACCATGTGTATGCTTAGTTTTGGAAAGGGAATAAAGGGTAATAAGGGAAGATCCAAAGTGGACTGATAAAAGGAGATTATAATGAGATGAATTATTTGCTAATTTATCACATGGTAAATGAGGAATAACTAAAGGGAGCAAGGTTTGTATAACCAAATCACAATAAAAATTAGCCATGTTTATAGAGATAAGATAGCAAACAATCATGAAAAATAAAAAGTGAACCAAAGAAAAGGAACTCATGAAGAAATAGTATGTAATAAATAATACATAAGATAACATAAGAATAATAATGACATAATAAACAACATATAGTGTGAAAAAAACTCACCGTGTAAGATAGATAAGAATTTGACATAATGTCAAAGGATATAAAATAGATAAATATAAAGTTGGAGCACACATCCAATCTAAATAAATAAATGACTGAAAGAACAGCATGCTTATGTTCATAAGTTCTTATATATTTGTCCACACACATTATCCATAACATTTGCTAAGTCTCTATGAATTTGAAATCAAACTAAAGCTAACATCTTATTGATCTTCAGGGAAAGTTGAGAAAATACTTTGCATTAAATCTCCTCAACATAAAATGTAGGAATGCCTAAGATCATGATGATAACAGATATCATGTAGGGTATTCTCAAGAGAAGGAATGGAAGTGGACTCTATGGGGGATGAAGGGGTCACTGATAGAGAATGCGACATAGGTGAAAGAGTCATCAATGGAGAGGTATCCATGGGTGAGGGAAGGTCCATGGGTGAGGGAATAATGGGTGGAGAAATGGTAGGTGGATAAGGGACCATAGGTGGTGGAGCCATGAGGGAAGAAAGGGAGCCTTATTGAGATAAAAACCTATGGAAAGAAGGTAAGTAGGTGAAATAATGGTTATGAGGTGATCCTTAAGATGTTGCTGAAGGATATGATAATGATCAATGTGATGTGTACCACATTGGTGCCAAAGACAATATACCTCTCCATATTTGGGAATATATTCAAGTAACACTTTTTGGGGAGGTATAGCCTTATCTTTGGGATTATTAGTGGTGGGATATAAGGTGTTGATATATTTTTGTAGCTTACAATAATGTGTGGATGAATGATTATATTTCTCATGGAAGCAAAAAATACAATTTTGAGTAGACTTGGGTAGGTGTAATCATAGGAGGAGTGGAATTGAAAGGCAAGGAAGGTTGGTATAATTAATAGTCTCTATTAAATTTATCAAAAACTTTATGAATATCACAATATGGCTGATTGGCCCATATGGTGGGCAAAGGAGCAAGTTGAAGTAAAGGGAGAAAACTATCACCAAGAGAAGGTGGGGCTGGTGGAGAGACTGGGCAAGGATCGACTAAAGGAGAAATAGGATCAAAAATAGGAAGAGACTTAACTAGAGAGGGAGTGGGAATGGGATCCTAACTAGGCTCTACTAAGGGAGGGGCAAGATACATAGAAGGCTGAAGGACAGTCACAAGCATCTCAGGGATAAGTTGACTAGAGGGGTCTTGGTATTTGGCAAAGCAATAGGGACCAATCATAGAATGATATATAAACATAATCCTATGATGATCTTAAAAAAATAGAGGTGTGAACACCATATCTACCCTACGATCAAGAGGGAAAATGATAAATTTAGGAAGACATAGGATTCAATACTAGAAGATATATTGAAACACTAAAGCAAAGAGGAATGATAGTGAATAATTTTAGCATTTTGGGCCTGAACTAGACCTCTTAAAAATGGATCATCTACGGTATATCCATCATCATAATTAATTTTATGAAGATAAATATCATAGGTATGGATGACCTGATCATTAGATGTGGTGTGATGAATGGAATGCCAAGTCTTAGTTAAGACAATGGGTATATCATCACAAGGTGGTTGATGGGAATGAGGTTGTAAAGAAGAGGAAAGCTAAGAAATGAGATGAGATGAGATATCCAAGGTTTTAATGTTTATATTGATCTCATTAGGCTCATCATCATCAAAATCTAGGAGGTTATGGGGTATATTCCCAATGAGTTTGGGGTGACCATTGTAACCTCAAGAAGGATTGACAGGAAAGTTAAATTGTTGAGATTCACAAAATGAAACACTTGGTAAAGGTTCAAGGGCATAAATCTTAAATACACCACGATCTTGGAATTATTTTAAATTCTAAGGATTGGTGTCACCTTGAATCTTATAAACAGATCCATTATGAGAAAATTTGATGCATTGGTAAGTGGAAGAGGCAACTACTCTCATGCGATGAGTCCATGGCCTAAAACATAGAATGTTATAGGATAGAGGAAAGTTGAAGATCATCACCTTTACATTAATGGTGACAAGTCTAAATGAGGCATTTGCCTTTGGTTATAGCCTTAAAATGTACTATGTGTGAACTTAAGATTACATTCAAAATATCCAAGGGTTTTGATAAAATCAAGAGAGGCAACACAAGTGTCAGAACCCTCCTCAGTAAAATCATGCTTGACTTGGATATCACTAATTTGAACATTGATAAATAGATTAGGATCATCTATGTGAAGCATAATCTCATTGGGGATCATAGAAGCAATGGGGAATTTGAGGGAAAGAGAAGTGTTCATTGTTTCATCAACATGTATGGACATCTCTTTGCACTATTTTAAAATTCTATCTTCTTATCTAGATAAGGTGGATTCGTGTCCTATTAGGGGAGGATGAGGGATGTTCATTTCAAATAAAAGCTACATAAGATGATTAGGATGATACAGAGAGGTATGCATAAGTTCAATAAATGGCATTTGATATGGTAAATTATTAATCTTCATATTAAGATCCCACTCATCATAACCCATAAGAGGACTATTGGAAAGAGGTGCATAGTTTTGAAAGAGTTCCTTAAAAGGAAGAGCTAAAATGCATGTGAATTTATGTTGATAAGATGTAGGAGGTTTAATTGGAGGATAATTTTATTGATTATCTTGAGAATATGGGTTAGTTGATGCAGGTTTGGTTTGAGATAGATAAGAATAAGTGTTGTTAGAATTTTGAGTATCATTAGTGATGGGTAAAAAAGCTAGAGGAATGGTAGAAATGGTGTGAGAAGTGTTATCCAAAGGAGGTGTTGGAATTGGTTCATCAAAAGATATAAGGTCTTTTTGCTCCAACTTTGTTAAGTGAGTTAGATAAGAGTCTTGGATAACATGAAATGTGTGAGATAATTGAGGGGTGTGGATAGGATGAGGATTAGTGAAAATAACCACCTTTTGTATATTAGTCATATTGACCACATTCTCTTCAAGAGTTGGGTCAAGAAGACTGTCAACATTATTAGTAGAAGGGGTAGGTTTGTCTTGGTTATCTTGGTGATTTAGAATAGGATATTTATATATGGCCAAATGAACATTATCTTGATTCAAAGATTGAGATTTATTTTGTGTTTCATTGGCTTTGAAGGTAATGTCATAGGTTTGTTGATGTTTACAAATGATAGAATCATTATCAAAATTGGGACCAAGAATAAAATCCATAGATAAATTATGAATTTTTGTATAAGTCTCATGAGAATGACCCCAACTAGCATGAAACCAACAAAATTTATTAAGATCATACCAAGATTTCATGGGATGAGTGGGATCAAGTTATCATAGGAGAGGCTTGGGTAGACATTTTTGTAATTAGGATAAGGATAAAGTTCAACGAATATTGATTTTATTGGTTAAAGATAAATGAGTATTAGTGATGTGGTTAGGATGGGAATCTTGTTTCGAAGTCTGGTTGGGAACAACAACTTGGATAGTATGAATGGTAACATAAAATTTGGTGATACCATCATTTGTATCATGATGATTCTAATTCTTGATTAAGATGTGAGTACCCATAGAAGGTTTGGATGGCTTGAATTGATGCATGAGGAAATCTTGATGCTTGTTTTAGTCAATGACCTCTTCCAAAGTGTATGGAGAGAGAGTTTGGACCCGATATTACAACTTGGGAAAAAGAGAATTGGTAAATAGATGAAAAAGGTTGTCATCTACCATATTATGTTCACATTTGTTAGACAAGGTCTTCCATCATTTGATTAAAGCTTATGCATTTTTAGTCTCAAGTTTCTTACAATTGATAAAATAGGACAAGGTATTCTCAAGGAGATCACTAGTTTAGAATTCTTGGACTAGATCATTAACTAGGTCTTCTAAGCTAGTGATGGAATGAGATTTGAGTTGGTTGTACTAATCTAAAGCATCACCCATGAGAGTCTTTGCTAATAGTTTGGTGGTGGCAAAAGTATTTAACTTGACCCAATATTTATATAGATTTCAAAATGTTTTTAAGTGGAGAGTAGGATCGATTAATCCATTATATGTAATGGTATGGGTGATACCTCCTATATCAATCTTATCAATTTGAGATATAATAGGCTCATTTTGAATATGCTTGATTGGTTTGTTAACAAGGGGAGACTAAGGGATAATATTACCATGGGAATCTTAAATAAGAAGTGGGGGAACATTTTAGTTATGTGTACCCCATAGAATCTATTGAGGGTGGGTTTGAAGATGGATAAGATGATTTTATATTTACATCATTTGATTTGCATTTTTAGCTTGGAAATCATTCATTTTATTAAGAGTTTGTAATAGGATTTGATGGGTTTGATTTGTATTATTATCATGATTTGAAGCATTGAAATTGGTAGTAGTGGCTTGGGTACCACTATAGGTGTTAGTATTCACTTGAAAAGAATTATTGGTGAGGCACTAGTAGCATGATTTACTTGTGTTGTAGAAGATTTACTAGTATAGAGCGATGAGAGTAAGAAGCACTAGAGGGATGGTTACCATGGGTATCAAATGATGCACTAGTGGAATAATTAAGAAGAGCAAGTCTAAAAAGAGGCCCACTAGATGTATAAGCTGCCATGTTAGTAGAGATACTAGGCATTGAGGTAGAGGAAACCAAATAGGAAGATGTCATGGTATGAGAAGGGGTCATAATAGAGGGAATAGGTTGAGAAGAAAAGAAGCTAGTGTCCCCAAATTCATGTGAGAATGTGGGAGAATGTGAATTGGGTTCCTTGACTTGACCACTTATACGGAGATGGTAAATAGTAGAAGGATATTTTCCTCAATGTTAAATAAATTCATTGATGAAAAAGAGAACTTTTGGGGTATACTCTAAGTTAGGTTGATCTTAAAATGAGGAAAGAGGATTCAAAGTGAAGAGGAATGAGGATGGGTCCTATAGTTTGTAGTGTCAGTGGCTACATGTATATTACTTTCATCTAGGGTAAGAACCACAAGTTACTTAGGGAGAACCTATTGGGGTTGGTAAGATTCATCATATCTATTACATTCAAATCATTGTTGTCTTCAAACAAAAATTTCATGATGAAGAAGGAAGATTAAGTAATTTATATTTGATACAAAGGCAAAGAGATAAAAAATATAGGTAAGAGTATAGAGTTGACCATGTCAACTTAGTACTACTAGTTAGGAGGTAGAAGAGTACAGAGTTGATCAAGTTGACTTAGTATTGTAAATAGGGAAAAAGATAATTTGATATGGATATAAAGTCAACTAGGTCAACTTAGTACTTTAAAATAATAGGAAGAAAGGATTATTGGGTCGACCAAGTTGACTCAATACTATAATCAAGGAAAAAAATAGTCTGTAAGAGACTATGTCAAACAGAATGATAGTGTGCTAAAAATAGGGAATTTTTTTAAAATGTAATTAAAGTAAGAAGTGAAAGAAAACACGCAATCAATTGGATCAATAAGAGTGATCCAATTGGCACATAGCACAAAACCTTGTACCAACACTAGCTAATGTAAGTTTTTGTAATACAACATACAATGAATAGAGAGAAAGTAGTTAACTAAATAGTAAATTCTAACTAAGTGGTCATCTTGAGTGTCATTAGGATATTATAAAGTATTATTTTAAGTGTGATAGGGGAATTGGCTGAAAATAAGGAACTAGAAAGAAATATATGGATGGTTTTAGGATGTTTAGCCTAAAATAGATCTGTGTTGACAATGGTACTGGCTTGGTATTAGGGCCTATCCACTCACTTCACAATCCTGTAGTGATAAGGGTGTCAAGTGATTTGCCAATATATACCATTAAACATGTCGACTTCCCCCTGGTGATGAAATCCAAGTAGGTAGGCCTTGGAAAGGTGAATGTTAAATGTATTTTGAAATTTATGTGATTTGGTAGTGTGTACAAAAAGAGAAAAATAGTGTGAATAAATGGTATATTTAAAAAACACCTATTTAAATTATGTGAACTACTCTAAGAATGCAAAAAATTAAAAATGAAAGTGTGAATTAATTACTATCGTATAGTTGTTAATTCCCAAATTAAAAATGGTATAGAGTTATTTTAAACAACATTGTATGTAAATATTATAGAACAAAGTCGACTGGGTTTCTACTATTATGTAGAAGCAAGAGTCTTTAAGAAATAAGTTGACTAGGTCAACTTAGTATTTTAGATAGAAAATAAGCTATAGATCTAAGTCAACTAGGTTGACTTAGTTTGTTATAGGATTGCAATTTTCAAGAATGCAATTTTTCACAAAAAATAATTGTAATGAAGTACTACATTGACTAAGAGAGAAAGAAAGGAATCTTGGTGGGTTAGAAGATGTTGAGGATTATAATTTTATAATTGAAGTGCCTTGAATGTTGCTTATAAGTTATAACAACTATGTTGACTAGGTTGACCTACTTTTATGAAACCCTATTTGTTGAAGCCTATTAAGATGACTAAGTTGACTTGCTCAACTTAGTTTGTTATCTTTATGTTGATTGTAAGACTAAGTCAACCTGTATGGCATAGTTTTTTATTATGTATGTTGAGTGGAAAACTAAGTTGACCTGCTCGACATATTCTATTATCTAGGATTGAATAAGAGTACTATGTCAAGCTGATTGATCTAGTAACATATATCTAATGAAGACCTTCACAGAAAGAATAGAGTCATTTTGATGTGACTATGTGTTAAACCTGCACACAAAAGTTAGAACTTTACTAGCTTGGTTGACATAGTATCATAAATATATAAAAATAATAAAATGTTATAAATAAAAAACATGAAAGAAAACTTGCAAGGGTTAGATTCATGTCAAGTTCACCATAATGTATGCAATGAGAAATGCAACATATCTACAAATCAATCCTAATTTGGAGAAGATAGATCAAACTTACACTTTTGATTGGGTATACATTACATAATCAGGTTCATGACCAATATGGATCCACTAGACCTAATCAAGGGATCTTTCATCATAATGATATTAATAGGGAGGGTTCCAAAGCTTCTAGTCAAGCAAAACTATGTAATAACCTTAACTAGATCCTATGTTTTCATATTCACTGAACTAATAACAAGTAAATCAAAATCTAATCTAGATCTCACCAACTCTTATGACATAAAGTGGGGGTAATAACAAATAAAATTAAACATGAATAAAAGACATATACTCACATCAATGTATACGGAATCCTAATGCATAGAATATAAGTATAAATGCACATCTATCTACTCTTACAAAGGAGAAACAAAGTTAGGAATACTTACCTTTGAAGATGAACCTACCAAGCCTCAATCTCTCCCTTGGCCAAGGTGATTCACAAGAGGTTATTATGGTATTTAAGGATGACAAGGATAAATCATTTCTAGGCTACACAACCTATTGATGCATCTAAAAGACTTCTCCATAAGACAAGATCCATATCTCCAAAAAAAATATGAACCCCTAAGCTTTTTCCTAAAGTAGAATGGTGGATAAGCATATGCACAATATATCTTAATTCTTCTTCTCTTCTTCTATAAATGGAAAAATAATTGTGTTTATATAGGTAGATCTAACCCTAAACCCTTCTAAAATATTCGGTCAACAAGGTTGACCCGATCAACCTAGTATCATAGTTAATACAAAAACATACTAGGTCATGAACTAGGTTGGTTATGGGTCAACCTACTCCCTAATAAGTTTTGTCAATAAGATTACAAGGTCAATACAACTAACATAATCATGTAAACTATCAAAAAAGGGTTTAGGCAAAGAAAAGGGCTAATGAAAGTGGTAAAAGACTCGAGGAGTGTGAAAAATAGGAGGCAAAGCCTAGGGGATTGGTTTTTAGGAGATAAGTGTGTAGATAGCAAGTGGCAAAATGGAAAACAATATTATGAAGCACCAATGGTCTGCCCACCCCTTTCTCAATACACCCCTTAGGGCATGCACTTAAAGAGATTGAGACTCAATGGATTCTTGCAAGATAAAGAGCATCAGTAATTGATAAAATATTGAAAACATTATGTGTATATAGAACCCACTTGATCATAAGAATAGGGTCTTAAAATAAGTATGTATCAAATTATAGACTTTCTCTCTCAAATTTTTTCTTTCTAAAGTCAATTTCTCTTCATTATGTCTAACTTAGGGTTTATACAATTCCATGAGACCTGAGATCTTCTCAAAATATATATATATATATATATATATATATATATATATATATATATATATATATATATATATATATATATATATATATATATTCTAAGGTCTATCAAACCTTCTTAAAACCTTTAGAGGAAGGTAAACAACATTCTCTCACTTCACCAATAGTATAATTGAGCTCATGCAAACCTTCAAATTTAGTTCTAATGTATTGTATATGAATTTATCATATCATGCCCAAGTGAAAATATATCATCTATATAGGTTAATGACATGTTTTTCCATGACCCTGATGTCCAAGTCTACCTGAAAATGCATTTTCACTACTATTCAAGAGGGTAAAATGCTAACAATAAATATTGTCAAAATTTGAGTTGTTGTTTAAGAACTCCCTTTATGGTGTTTCTTCATTGTAAACTGGCACTACCAACATATCTATATCATTAGATAACATCTAGGACCACATTCTTGGCCTCCCATCATACCTGGTCAACAAACCCACCACCCATTGTGGCCTCAAGAACTCATTTACTAATACAAGAAAAATGCATAATTTTAGTCTAACTTCAGACATGCATAGAATGAAAACTATAATTCATTTTGATTAATCTTGAGATCCTTCCTCTACATGTCTTAAAACTCTTCTTATACCCTAAATCACTTTGGTTGAACCTTCAAGAGAAATTTGTAGCATAAGTTGCAGTAATGGGTCCTAAAATGCAACTTTTTGGTAGTGAAGAGAACTTCTCAAGCTCCAACAATCATTTTTACATCTGGGACCCCAAGGTGGAAATATATCATTTATATAACATCTGGACAGGTTAATGACATTTTTTTTGTGACCCTGATATCCAAGTCCACCTAAACATACATTTTTACTACTATTTAGGAGGGTGGAAACACTAATAATAAATGTTGTCAAAGTTTGAGTTATTATTCAATAAATTCATTTCTAGTGCTTATTCACTACAAAATTTTATTTCCAACACATGCAAATTGTTGGATAACATCTAGGAATATATTATTGGCTTCCCATCACTCCCAGTAGACAAACCTGCCACCCATTGCAGCCTCAAAAATGCCCTTCCCAATACAATAAAAATGCCTAATTTCAGGCATGTATAAAACAAAAACTATAAGTCATTTATATGAATCAAAAGATCCCTCATATAAAATTTTTAAACTATTCATTCACACCAAATCACTTTGGTTGAACCTTCAAGATAAATTCATGGCATAAGTTGTAGTAATGGGTCCTAAAATGTAACTTTTTAACAATGAAGAGATAACTTCTCAAGCTCCAATAGGCATTCTTACCTCCAGGACCCCCAAGTGAAAATATATCACTTAAATAAAGTTTATATAGGTGAATTACATGTGTTTCCATGACCTTGATGTCTAAGTCTACCTAAAAATACATTTCCACTACTATTTAGGAGGGCAGAAACACTGACAACAAATGTTGTCAAAGTTCAAGTTGTTGTTTGAGAACTCCATTTCCAGTGCTTATTCACTAAAAAATAGAACTTACAACACATACAAGTGGGTGTATAATGTTTAATAACATTTTTTTTCCTCCCATCACACCCGGTCCACAAATCCATCACCCATTTCGGCCTCAAGAATGCCCTTCTTAATACAAGAAAAATGTAGAATTTTGGCCTAACTTCAGACATGCATATAACAAAAATTATAAGTTATTTAGATGAACCATAATATATTTAAAATTTATGTTTGAAAAATATTATTTCACCCTAGATCACTTTGATCTAACCTTCAAAATAAATTCATGGCATAAGTTACAGTAACGGGTACTAAAATGTAACTTTTTGGTAGTGAAGAGACAACTTCTCGAGCTCCAATAGGAATTTTTACCTTTAAGAACCCAAAGTGAAAATATATCACTTGGATCATATATATATATGATAATTACATATTTTTCCATGACCTTCATGTCCAATTCCACCCAGAAATACATTTTCACTATTGTTTAGGAGGGCAGAAACACTGACAACAAATGTTATCAATGTTAAAGTTATTGTTTGAAAAATCCATTTCTGATGCTTCTTCACTACAAAATATCACTTCCAACATGTCCTAATGGGTTAATAACATCTATTATCATTTTATTGGACTCCCATCATGCTCACTTGACAAACACACTACCCATTCTAGCCTCAAAAATATCCCTCTCAATACAAGAAAAATGTAGAATTTTAGCGTAACTTCAAACATGCATATAATAAAAACTATAAGTCATTTTTATAAACCATAAGATATTTCCTTTACATGTTTTAAAAATATTCTTTCATCATGGATCACTTTGGTTGAATTTTTTATATAAATTTGTGGTATAAGTTGCAGTAACAGGTCCTAAAATGTAACTTTTTGGTAGTGAAGAGATAACTTCTTGATATCCAATAGAAATTTCTACCTCTAGGACCCATAGGTGAAAATTTATCTCTTGTATCACATAAAAATATTAAAATTACATGTGTTTCCACAACCTTGACATGTAAATCCACCTGAAAATACATTTTCACTATTATTCAGGGGAGCGGAAACATTGACAACAAATGTTGTCAAAGTTTGAGTTGTTCTTCAATAAATCCATTTTTGGTGTTTCTTCATTACAAACTAGGACTAAAAACACATTTATATGGATGTATAACATCTAGGACCATGTTATTGGCCTCCCAACATGCTCGGTTGACAAACCCACCACCCATTCTGACCTCAAGAACGTCATTCCCAATACAAGAAAAATGAGAAAAAATTAGTCTAACTTCAGACATGCATAAAATGGACACTATAATTCATTTGAATGAACTATAAGATAGTTCCTCTAAATGTTTTAAAAAACTTATTTCACCCCAAATCACTTTGGCTAAACATTTTAGAGCAATTTGTGGCATAAGTAACAGATCCTAAAATGCAACTTTTTGGCAGTAAGAGAACTTTTCGAGCTCTAAGATGCATTTTTACCTCTAGGACCCCCAGGTAAAAATATTTTTCTTAGAGAATGTTTATATAATAAAATTATATGTGCTTCCATGACTTTGATGTCTAATTCCACCCATAAATATATTTTCATTATTGTTTAAAGGGCAGAAATACTAACAACAAATGTTGTCAAAGTTCAAGTTATTGTTTGAGAACTTCATTTCATGTGCTTATTTACTAAAAAATGACACTTAAAACACATTAAAATTGGTGAATAATATTTAGGACCACATTTTTATCCTCCCATAATGCTTTATCGATAAATCTATCACCCATTTAGCCTCAAAAATGCCTTTTATAATACAAGAAAAATATAAAATTTTAGCCTAACTTCAGACATGCATAGAATGAAAACTATAAGTCATTTTGAAAAACCATAATATCCATCATCTATATGTTTTAAATCTCTTATTTCACCCTAGATAACTTTTGTTTAACCTTTGAGAGAATTTTTTGGCATAAGTTGTAGTATTGGGTCCTAAAATGTAACTATTTGGCAGTGAAGAGATAACTTCTTGAGCTCCAATAGGAATTTTTACCTTCAGGACCCCCAATTAAAAATATATCACCTGGATAAAATATATATATGTTAATTAAATGTGTTTTCATGACTTATATTTCCAATTCCACCTAGAAATACATTTTCACTACTATTTAGGAGGGTGAAAACACTCACAACAAATATTGTCAAAGTTTGAGTTGTTATTCGATAAATTCATTTCTAGTGCTTATTCATTATAAAATGACACTTTAAACACATCCAAACAGGTAAATAACATATATTACCATGTTCTTGGTCTCTCATCATGCCCAATCGACAAACACACCACCCATTCTGGCCTCGAGAACACCCTTCCCAATACAAGAAAAATGTAGAATTTTAGCCTAACTTCAAACATGCATAAAAAAAACATAAGTCATTTTTATGAACCATGAGATCCTTATTTTTTAAGTATAAAAATTCTTCTTTCACCCTAGATCACTTTGGTCAAACATTCAAAATAAATTTGTGGCATAAGTTGTAGTAGCGGGTCCTAAAATGCAACTTTTTGGTAGTGAAGAGATAACTTCTTAAGCTCCAACAAGATTTTTTTACCATCAGGACCCCCAGGTGAAAATATATCACTTGTATCACATCTATATAAAAAAATTACATGTGTTTCCATGACCCTAATGTTGGTCCCCAAAAACATCACTCATTTTTGGAACAACATATGAGCTATCTTGGTCCTATAAGACCAAAATTTCTCTCTTCCCTTCTCAAAATTTATTCTGAGCTTTCAAATTCCTCTTTTCAACATTTTTTAGTAAAGGGATTAGTAGGTTCAATAGGTTCAGAGGCTTCTTCAGGTGAGTTCAATCAAAAGAACTAGTTTCCAATACTTAGCCATCGCCAGGATTAGGTTGGCACCTTGGTTCAATCAAAAATGTCCATCAACAAGCATCTAAGCAAGGATTGAACCATTAAACCATTGAACCGTTGAACCTTGAACCATTTTTGTTTGATGGGTTCAGTGGGTTTAGAGGTTCAATGTCATTTGCAAGAGCTAGCCATGCTTTGTAAAAGGCTCAAAGTTCAACCATTTCAAAGGTTCCATGGCTCCGAGCACTTAACTAGTTTCAAAGGCTTGAACCATTGAACCTTGAACCATTTTGGTTCATGGGTTCAATGGGTTCAATGACCAATTGGTTCAACGTGCTTGGTTCAAATGAAACAAAAGAGACAGAATGAACAGATGAACCAATGAACTAATTGAACCTTGAACCAAAAGAGTTCAAAGTTTAATGGTTGATGGGTTTAAAGGTTCAAAGGCAACCTCTATCAAAGAGAGAAGCAGCAAATAGGTGGTTCAACAGATGGTTCAACCAAGGAGCGGGAAAGTGATTAAACTAGGGAGCGATGGAATAAAAGAGATAGAATGAACCAATGTACTTTCAGTGGGTTCAAAGGTTTAAGGTTCAACATGGTTCAAGCGGCTAGCGTCCATTGACAGCCCCACGGACATCAAATTTAAAGTAAGGGAATATCCGTTAAAATTCAAATAAAGCGTAGAACTCAAAGGATGAACCAAGTGACTGATCGAAAATATATAATTCCTTAATGTTTGTTCAAAGGCCAACAGAGAACATTTCCTTCAGACTTTTTGTCTGAAAGAAATTATTAAGAAAAAGAGCCGTTAAAATTCTTTCAGAAGTATTTTATGTGGGAAAATGACTGAGGTAGAGCCCAAAGGAATTCCCTTAGACTTTTGTCTGAAGGAAAAGCCCAACTGAAGAGAAAGGCCCACAAAAAAAACCTGATGGAAAAAGACAAAGTGCAGTAGAAGCCGCCACGTGTCCATTATAAAACAGAGCAGAAGCTGCCCCGTGTCATCTTCTACAGGACCCCCAAAGGTTTTTAAAGCTTCTATAAGTTAAGAAAAATACGTCACGTGTCTTGTTATGACTCAGCAAAATGTGACAAGTGTTTGCATCTGTGTTCCCCTTTTGGAGTTGCTTGGGCAAAACATGTCCTGGACCCCATTTTTCATAAGTTTCTAATGAGTTTCATAACAGTGGAACTTGCCACTTGTCAAAGACACAGAAAGGACCCCCCAAAGACTTAGGCAAGAAGGGCTATAAAGAGAAAAGAAGCACTTAAGTAGTGAAGAGAGGAGTGAGACCAAAGGATCAAAAATATATTCGAAAGAGTTATTTCCAGTAGGTGAAACAGTGGATCGAGTAGACTTCTGAGCACACCAAACCAAGGACGCGGCCTATTTTCTTCCATGAAGTAAAGACAAATATGCAAAGGACAAGATGGTCCATATTAAGGAGGAGACATATCAGATGAAGAGACATGTCATAGTTATGGTAGCGCACTATTCTTAGCATGGTCTCTTCAGACAAAACTTGAGACACATTGAAGACACTGACTGCAGCATGGGCCGTCCCATGGAAAAATGCACCAATCCTTGGGTAGTTGCTATAAGTTTGGATTTTCTCTTATTTGTAAAGGAGATCTTCCCCTTACCGAAAGTGAAACTATGCCCGGATTGAAAGGCATTATTGAGACTTTGAGCTCAAATTGTAATTCATATTTTTTTAATTGAATGAGAAAGCAAGTTACTTGCAGACTTTGTGATGTGATAGCTTGTGTTACTTTAGGAGATTGTTCTTATGTCTATCTTCTGAAAGCATTCTTGTTTATTTGATTTAACAAGTAGAACTAGTGGAGGTGATAAGAAAGGTGTCCTGAAGCCAGCTACTTTTAGACTTTACGTTGTCATAGTTGTCTTTAGTGTGTGTTTATTTTATGTTTCTATGTAAAGGACCTTGGGATGACTTTGTACCCCCTTTGTTCTTCGTATCTCACTCTTGGGTAGTTGAGGTGGAAACTTTGTGTTCTATTTCATATTGTTGGTTATTGCACCCTTTTATCACCTGTTACCAAAAATATTCATGTTGCCTGCAAGAACAAGCACTTCTGAGAGAAGAGAAGTGCCTTCTATCGCTTCACCAAGATTTCTACTATCTAGGAAGGGATCTGGCTCTTGGTTGAATGTTACTTCTTAAAGAAGAGAAGTACCTTCACCAATCACCCAGGATTTCTCCTCTATTTGTGAGCATCATCTCTGAAAGAAGAGAGATGGATGATGTATTTTACCCCTGTGTCTTACTTTCTACTAATTTATATTGTATATAGCTCTTACGTATTTAATAGGGAACCTCCCCTTGATGAGAGGAGATATTTGTCTCTAGTTGATGTACTAAAGTTGCACACCTGGATGACCAATCTTCCTATGATGTGGTGATAGGAACTATTTTGGTCACCAGTTAGCTGTCTGACAAAATATTCACCCAATAGTTTTTTGTGACTCTGCTGGGGAAGAGCGCGCAGTTTGAAGTCTCAAACTTCAAGCTGAAGCAGGGCCAATTCTTTTCCATTTTTTGTTTTGTAATCTGACCACTCCACCCAGATTTGTTATCCCTATTTGTCATAATTAAATCATGGTATTTCGAGGCCCCTGGGGTAACTCTTTTGGCCCGCTCAACTTGACTCCACCTCTACATGAACTTCCATGCAGTTCAAGAAAGAATTTCCCCAAATTCTTTGGTGATGGGAAGGTTCATCCAGATGAACACATTGTAGCTTTTAGCATAGCCTGTGGTGTAATCGGGGTGGAATTTGAAGACATAGTGGTCAGGCTATTCATGGAGACACTACAAGGCACTGTTGTAGACTGGTTCTACCATTTGCAAGCTGGATCAGTGACTGACTGGGATACACTTAAAGCCAAGTTTGAAGCCAGGTTCAAGCCTACAAAGGATGCGCATGCTTTGCTGGCCTAACTCACTCAGATGAAGAAGGAACCTCATGAGCCTATGAGAGATTTTATTGCCAGGTTCAACAAGTTGAGGCACAAGATTCCCATGATCGCCCAGCCGACACCTCAAAATCTCATGTGTTTCTTCATCAACTCATAGCTGCCTAAAGTGAGTTTTCTGTTCAGACGGGATAGACACATAGACCTTGAGGCTACTCAAGACTTGGCTACTAAGATAGAAGATGACCTTATCTTGGCAAGAAAGATAAGGAGAGATCCTAACAGACCTAAACCCTCTTCATCTTTTGAATACTCACCCACAGTCACCACTAACCCAATGGTGCAAAAGCTGGAAAATGAATTGCTAGCCTTGAAAAAGCAAATGGCACAAGGTATGTCTTCTACTCCTCTATATAAAGATATACCAAGGAGGACATTCCCCAATTATCCATATCAAGGAAACACTGTCAAAAGTCAAGGGCAACCAAATCCTCTTCCTCCCCCACAAAGGAACCTTGCCCTTGAAGCACCTCCAACCAACTCAGCAGTGGGATATCTGGAAATAGAACATGTTTCCTATTTCCAACTTGAGTTTGAGCAAGAAAATGATGTTGGTCTCTTCATGGAGGATCAAGAAGAATCAGCTGGTGACTCTCACATTGGTTTCCTAAATTACTAAGATGAACCTAGAAGTAAAGGTGAAGCAGATGAGGAATCATACACAGTATTCACCCAATCTGAGAATTAGTCAGCCCAACAGGCCAATAAAGAGAAGACAAAGGAGCGACCCCAACCAGCAATTTCAATTGCTAAGTAGAGAACCCCTCTTCCTTTCGAGTTAAAGGACTTGGTGATTGCTAAAGAAGTAAGTACATTGAACATCTCTGAACCTTCTTCTTCAAATTCATAGATCAGTCCTCCCCCTCCCCAAAACCAAAAGGATGAACTCCCATCCTCTCTTCCAAGTCCATCTTAGTCATTTGACATGATTGATCATGCCAAGAAATCCAAAATTCAAATGACTGAGTTTGAATCCCTGCAAGCCAATCCTGATTAGTTAAACATTGGTGAAGAGCTAGGTGTGGGCCTATTTGAGGCAAAGATTATGGTCACCCAAATGTTAGCCCCTGTTGCTCAAATTCTATTTGAGCCTTTAGGCAAGGGTAATTAGTCTTTGACTATAGAGGATGCTCATGTCTCAGCTGATCAAAGTCTCGTGGTTGGCAATCCAAGATTTGATCCAAATCAAGCACCAGAAGAATTAGTAGGGTGTAGTACAAATCAAGAAGTATCTTCCATCTCTGATGAAGAGAAATCTAATAGAAGATCAGCTTCTAATGATGCTTAGATCCTAGAATCCAATGGCAGCAATTATTCTACTCATGCTGGATGCAAATCTCTGTTGCTCGAATTGAAGACTGCTTAGAATGAAGAGATCAAACTCCTTCACACCAAAGGGGATGCTGAGCTGATGGTTTGTCAGGGGTTTGATGCTGACAATCAAAGCATGTGCTAGACTAAACTAGTTGAACAACAAGTTATGATGGTGGACCATACTGCTATACTCCAAAGTCAGCAAAGGGAACTCTTCACCAAGAGAGCAAGGAGTTATGGTTTTTAGTTTGAAGACCACGTCTTGCCATGGGGCAAGAAGATGAAAGAGCCAAGAGTAAGACACAAAACATTGGTTTCTTGGTGGAGAGTTCCATTCACCTGTCACCATTTATGGGGACAAAATGGTTTCCTGCTAGTTTATCAAGATGGCACACCATTTTCACTATCTTGCAGTGGGCAGCATCTGAAGCACTTCAAATCTTGAGGCATCAGATAAGATCATTTGTACATATGTATATTTGTATAGTCTTTAGTTATATTTTGTGCTTTTCATTTTTATTTTTGGAGCCTTTTTTTTTTGGTAGCATGACTTCATATCCCAATGGCACACTTCAAGGCATTGGAGATTCTGGTTTCTACTCCCCTCAGTTGTGTTTCAAATTTTCACCTAAAGGAAGTTCCCCAATTGGAGCCAGTTGTTGGTCCCCAAAAATGTCACTTGTTTTTGGAACAACACATGAGCTATCTTGGTCCTACAAGACCAAAATTTCTCTCTTCCCTTCTCAAAATTTGTTCTGAGCTTTCAAATTCCTCTTTTTTCAATCTTTTTCAGTAAAGGGATTAGCAGGTTCAATAGGTTCAGAGGCTTTTGCAGGTGAGTTCAATCAAAAGAACTAGTTTCTAATACCTGGCCATCTTCAGGATTGGGTTGGCACCTTGGTTTAATCAAAAATGTCCATCGGCAAGCATCTGAGCAAGGATTGAACCATTGAACCATTGAACCTTGAACCATTTTGGTTTGATGGGTTCAGTGGGTTCAGAGGTTCAATGTCATCTGCAAGAGCTAGTCATGTTTTGTAAGAGGTTCAAAGATCAACCGTTTCAAAGGTTCCACGGCTCCGAGCACTTAACTAGTTTCAAAGACTTGAATTGTTGAACCTTGAACCATTTTGGTTCATCGGTTCAATGAGTTCAATGACCAATTAGTTTAACGTGCTTGGTTCAAATGGAACAAAAGAGACAGAATGAACAGATGAACTAATGAACTGATTAAACCTTGAACCAAAAGAGTTCAAAGTTCAATGGTTCATGATTTCAAAGGTTCAAAGGCAGTCTCTGTCAAAGAGAGAAACAGCAAATAGGTGGTTCAACGGATGGTTCAACCAAGGAGCGGGAAAGTGATTGAACCAGGGAGCGATGGAACAAAAGAGACAGAATGAACTAATGAACCAATAAACCAATGTACTTTCAGTAGGTTCAAAGGTTTAAGGTTCAACATGGTTCAAGCGGCTAGCGACCATTGATAGCACAGTGGATGTCAAATTTAAAGTAAGGGAATATCCGTTGAAATTCAAATAAAGCACAGAACTCAAAAGAAGAACCAAGTGACTAACCAAAAAGATATAGTTCCTTTGGGTTTGTTCAAAGGCTGACAGAGAACATTTCCTTCAGACTTTTTGTCTGAAGGAAATTATTAAGAGAAAGAGCCGTTAAAATTCTTTCAGAAGTATTTTTTGTGGAAAAATGACTAAGACAGAGCCCGAATGAATTCCTTCTAAATTTTGTCTGAAGGAAAAGCCCGATTGAAGAGAAAGGCCCATAAAAAATGCTCGATGGAAAAAGACAAAGTGCAGCAAAAGCTGCCACGTGTCCATTATAAAGTAGAGTAGAAGCCACCACATGTCATCTTCTGCAAGACCCCCAAAGGTTTCTAAAGCTTCTATAAGTTATGCAAACTACGTCACGTGTCCTATTATGACTTAGTGGAATGTGACAAGTGTTTGCATCTGTTTTCCCCTTTTAGAATTACTCGAGCAAAACGTGTCGTGGACCCCATTTTCTGTAAGTTTCTAATGAGTTTCATAACAAAAAAACTTGCCACTTGTCAAAGACACAAAAAGGACCCCCCAAAGACTTAGGCAAGAAGGGCTATAAAGAGCAAAGAAGCGCTTAAGCAGTGAAGAGAGGAGTGAGACCAAAGGATCAAAAATATCTTTGAAAGAGTTATTTCTAGTAGGTAAAACAGTAGATTGAGTAGACTTTTGAGTGCACCAAACCAAGGACGCGGCCTATTTTCTTCCATGAAGTAAAGATAAATATTCAAAGGAAAATACGGTCCATATTAAGGAGGAGACATATCAGATGAAGGGACACGTCATAGTTATGGCATCACACTATTCTCAGCATGGTCTCTCTAGACAAAAATGGAGATGCACTAAAGACGCTGACTGTAGCATGGGCCGTCCCATGGAAAAAGGTGCCAATCCTTGGGTAGTTGCTATAAGTTTGGATTTTCTCTCATTTGTAAAGGAGATCTTCCCCTTACCAGAAGCAAAACTCTACCTGAATTGAAATTACTAAGACTTTGAGCTCAGATTGTAATTCATATTTCTTTGATTGAATGAGAAAGCAAGTTACTTGCAGACTTTGTGTTGTGATATCTTGTGCTACTTTAGGAGATTCTTCTTATGTCTATCTTCTGAAACCATTCTTGTTTATTTGATTTAACAAGTAGAACTATTGGAGGTGATAAGGAAGGTGTCCTAAAGCCAGCTACTTTCAAACTTTGTGCTGTCATAGTTGTCTTCAGTGTGTGTTTATTTTCTATTTCTGTGTAAAGGACCTTGGGACGACTTTGTGCCCCCTTTGTTCTTCGTATCTCACTCTTGGGCAGTTGAGGTGGAAACTTTGTGTTCTATTTCATACTGCTAGTTACTATGCCCTTTTGTCACCTTTTACTAGAAAGATTCTTGTTGCTTTCAAAAACAAGCACTTTTGAAAGAAGAGAAGTGCCTTCTATCGCTTCACCAGGATTTCTACTATCTAGGAAGGGATCTGGCTCTTGGCTGAATGTTACTTCTGAAAGAAGAGAAGTACCTTCACCAATCACCCAAGATTTCTCCTCTATCTGTGAGCATCATCTTTAAAAGAAGAGAGATGGATGATGTATTCTTCCCCTATGTCTTACTTTCTACTTATTTATATTGTATATAGCTCCTACATATTTAATAGGGAACCTCCCCTTGATGAGAGGAGAGATTTGTCTCCGGTTGATGTAGTAAAGTTGCACACCTGGGCAACCAATCTTCCTATGTTGTGGTGATAGGAACTATTTTGGTCACCAGTTAGTTGGCCAAAAAAATATTCACCCAAAACCTAACATCCAAATCTACCCATAAATATATTTTTACTATTATTTAGGAGGGTGGAAACACTAACAACAAATGTCAAATTTTAAGTTGTTTTTTGAGAACTCAATTTTTGGTGCATCTTAGTTGAAAAATGGCATGACAACATGTCTATATTATTGTATAACATCTAGTACCATGTTCTTGTCCTCTTTTTATGCCTGATCGATAAACCCACCACCCATTTTGACCTCAAGAATGCCTTTCCCAATACAAGAAAAATGCAAACTTTTAGCCTAACATTAGACATACATAGAATGGAAACTATAAGACATTTTGAAAAACTATAAGATATCTCCTCTATGTGTCTAAAAAAATTATTTCAACCTAGATTACTTTGGTTAAACCTTTGAGAGCAATTTGTGGCATAAGTTGTAGTAATGGATCTTAAAATGCAACTTTTTGGCAATGAAGACACAACTTCTTGAGCTCTAACAAGAATTTTTACCTCTAGTACCCCTAGGTGAAAATATATCACTTATATAAAGTCTATAGAGGATAATTACATGTGTTTCCATGACCTTAATGTCCAAATCCACCCAAAAATACATTTTCACTATTGTTTAGGAGGGTGGATTAACTGATAATAAATGTTGTCAGAGTTTAAGTTATTCAAGAACTCCATTTCCAATTCTTATTCACGATAAATTGAAACTGTTAACATATCTAAAATGTCAAATAATGCCTAGCATCATGTTTTTATCCTCCCATCATGCTCGATCAATAAATCCACCACCCATTCCTGCCTTAATAACACCCTTCCCAATGTAAGAAAAATATAAAATTTTACCCTAACTTCAGACATGCATAGAATGGAAAGTATAAATCATTTTGATAAACCATAACATCCCTACTCTATGTGTCTAAAAAATATTCTTTCACTCTATATCACTTTGGTCTAACCTTCAATAGTAATTCATGGCATAAGTTGCAGTAATGGGTCCTAAAATGTAATGTTTTGGTAGTGAAGAGAGAACTTCTTAAGCTCCAATAGGATTTTTTACCTCTAGGACCCCCAGGTGAAAATATATCACTTAGCTAAAATTTATATAGTCAAATTACATGTGTTTCCATGACCTTGAGGTCCAAGTCTACCCAAAAATATATTTTCACTATTGTTTAGGAGGATAGAAACACTAACAATAAATGTTATCAAAGTTTCAGTTGTTGTTTGATAACTCCATTTTTGGTACTTATTCACTGTAAACTAGCACTACCAACACATATAAATGGGTGGATAACATCTATGACCACATTCTTTTCCTCTTGTCATGCTTAATCAAAAAACCCACCACCCATTCCGGGCTTGAGAATGCCCTTTCTAATACAAGAAAAATATAGAATTTTAGCCTAACTTTAGACATGCATAGAAAAAAACTATAAATTATTTTGATAAACCATAAGATCCTTCCTCTAGATGTTTTAAAACTCTTCTTTCATCCCAAATCACTTTGGATAAACTTTTGAGATAATTTCATGGCATAAGTTACAATAATGGGTCTTAAAATGTAACTTTTTGGCAGTGAAGAGACAACTTCTCATGCTCCAACAAACATTTTTAGCTATAATACCCCTAGTGAAGATATATCACTTATATCATGTATATATAGTCAAATTACACATGATTTCATGACCCTAACATCCAAATCTATCCGAAAATACTTTTTCACTACTATTCAGGAGAGCAGAAACACTAATAACAAATATTATCAAAGTTTAAGTTGTTATTCAATAACTCTATTTTTGGTGCTTCTTCACTACAAATTAGCATTGCCAACACATCTATATGGGTGGATAATGTCTAATACCATGTTTTTGTTCTTCTTTCATGTTTGATCAACAAACCCACCACCCATTCCAGCCTCAAGAATTCCCTTTTCAATATAAGAAAAATGTAGAATTTTAGCCTAAATTTAGACATGCATAGAATGAAAAATATAAGTCATTTTGATAAACCATAAGTTCCCTTATTTATTTATTTTAAAACTATTCTTTCACCCTTAATCACTTTAGCTGAACCTTTGAGAATAATTCATGGCATAAGTTGCATCAATGGGTCCTAAAATGTAACTTTTTGGCCGTGACAAAACTTTTCAAGCTCCAACAAGAATTTTTACCTCTAGGACCCTCGAGTTAAAATATATCACTTGGATCAAATATAAATAGGTGAATTACATGTTTTTTTATGACCTTGATGTCCAAGTCTACTTGGAAATACATTTTCACTACTATTTAAGAGAGCAAAAACACTGATAACATATGTTGTCAAAGTTTGAGATATTATTTGAAAACTCCATTTCTGATATTTTTTAGTTAGAAACTAGTACTTGTTGTCCCTAAAAAATGACTTCTCATTTTTCAGACAACATATGACTATTTTGGTCCTGCATGACCGAAATTGTCCCTTCCCTTTCTAAAAATTTGTTCTGAACATTCAATTTCGTCATTTTCTCAACTTTTTGGTAATAGGATTAGCAGGTTCAACCGGTTCAAAGGCTTCTTTAGGCAAGTTCAATCAAAAGAACCAATTTCAAATACCTGGCCACCTTAAGGTATGGCTCAGCACTTTGGTTCAATCAAAAAGGGTCTATCGGCAAGCATCAAAACAAGGATTGAACCATTGAACCTTGAACCTTTTCGGTTCAATGGGTTTAATGGGTTCAAAGGTTCAACATTGTCAACAAGAGCTAAGTGCTTCGACAGGGGTTCAAAGTTTGACCATTTCAAGGTTTCACGGCCTTGATCACTTAACGAGTCTCAAGAGCTTGAACCATTGAACCGTTGAACCTTGAACCATTTTGGTTCATCAGTTTAATGGGTTCAACATTCAATCGGTTCAATGCGTCAAGTTCAAAGGTTCAAAGGTTGCTTCAGTTAAGAAAAGAAGCATGCACAAAAGAAAGAGTCAGGCGGATGCTACCAAGTGTCATCGGCTAAGCCCCACTAAACTTTGTTTCTATGAATTGGCAGATACTGCCACGTTTCCCTCTTGAAGCTTGTTGGAAGCCTCCAAGTGTCAATATCTGTAGTCTCTTCCCTTAGCTTCACTATTTCGAGCAAAGACCATGGTGGGCCCAGGGATGAGTGACTAAATGAAGCAGAACGTGCCAAGTGTCTGCATCTGTGTGACTAACAAATGTATTCAGACCATGCCACGTGTCCCTTGCAAATATCAATGGAAGCTGACAAGTGTCATCATCTAAGAGAACCTGAATGAGCCCTAAGCATTTCTATGATACTACAACAACTCGATAGCAAAAAGTGCCAAGTGTCGATGGTAGAGGGTTTCAACATGATGCAGTAGAAGACTCCATGTGTCCTTGGCAAGGACTGATGGATACTGCCACATGTCAAAGAGGGATGCCCTTGCAGGAGGCACAGAGCCAAGGAAAGGAATTCCTTCAGACAAATTATCCGAAGGAATTTCTTTAGACTTTTTGTCTGAAAGAAATACATGGAACAACAGGCCCATCGAAGATGAGAAGTCTGAAGGCCACGGAGAGGATCCCGAAGGATAGAGACCTTTGTGGAGGGACACTAGACACATGAAATAGACCTTTTCCAAGACCCCGAAGGGCATGTTCCCTTTGGAAAAGGTTTAAGCCTCAAAGTGCAGTGGAAGCTGCCAAGTGTCGCGTCTTGAGACACATACTCAAATGAAGTTTTAAGGCACAGAACTTGCCACGCGTCCCGTCCCATTGCAGCAGAAGTTGCCATGTGTCTACATCTGCACCTCCAGCCCCTAACAAGCTTCGAAGCTTATTCTGATAAGCTTATTTCAAATCCATAGATGCCACCATGTGTCCTCACCCGTGTCACAACAAAATGATAGGCCTGTAAATGTCAAAATTAGGGTGAATGGCCAGCCGTTAACCTTCAAAGGAAGAGAGACCTGTGAACATCAAAATTGTTGTAGTGAAGCATCTAATTGATAACTGCAGGCTTAGAACATGAACCCAATGCATTCAAAGACCCTAAGGCTGGGACCAAGAGAAGGAAGAGTCAAAGAGGGAAACTCAATAGGAGTTAATTCTAGTAGGTGAAGCAGTTCATCAGGTAGATATTTGGGGCCTACAAACATTGAAAGTGTCATTTGTTTATCCCCTTTGAGATAAAGGCAGAATAGATAATTGTGTGGCTAGCAGGTGATGGAATGAGTGATTCAGGATAAGGAGTAGACAAAGGAGATGAACTAGCATGCCATAGTTAAAGCATCCACCCTGTTCTAGCATGACAGAACCAAGAATGCATCCAAGGCATTAATGCACTGAATGGGTCACTCCATGGGAAAAAGTGCCAAGCCTCTCTTTGCCTCTATATAATGTAATCTTTTGTATCATTTGAAGGAGATCTTTTTGACCAAAGAAGCAAAACTTTGCCCAAATTGAAAGGTGAATACTGAGACTTTGAACTCAGATTGTATTTCATATTATTTTATTTGAATGAGAAAGCAAGTAATTCATAGACTTTGTGCTGTATATCTTGTATCATTTTAGGAGATTGTTCTTATGTCTATCTTCTGAATGTATTCTTGTTTATCTAAATTAACAAGTAGAGCTAGTGGAAGTGATAAGGAAGGTGTCCTGAAACCAGTTACTTTCAGACTTTGTACTAACATAATTGTTTTCAGTGTGTGTTTATTTTCTATTTCTGTGTAAAGGACCTTGGGATGACTTTGTGCCCCCATTGTTCTTCGTACCTCACTCTTGGGCAGTCAAGGTGGAGACTTTGAGCTACACCTTAGATTATTGGTTGTTCTACATTCTATTATCAGTCACTTGTTACCAGAAAGATTCTTGTTGTCTGCAAGAACAAGCATTTTTGAAAGAAGAGAAGTGCCTTTTTATTGCTTCACCAGGATTTCTACTATCCAGGAAGGGATCTAGCTCTTGGCTAAATGTTACTTCTAAAAGAAGAGAAGTACCTTCACCAATCACCCAAGATTTCTCCTTTGTTTATTAGCATCATCTCTGAAAAAAGAGAGATGGATGGTTTGTTCTACCCCTATGTCTTATTTTCTACTTATATATAGTATATAGCCTCCGTATATTTGATAGGGAACCTTCCCTTGATGAGAGGAGAGATTTGTCCCCATTGGATGTGGTAAACTTGCAACTTTGGATGACCAATCTCCCTATGCTACGGTGATAGGAACTATTTTGCTCACCAGTTAGCTGGTCGACAAAATATTCACCCAACAGTACTAACAAAATGTCTAGATGGGTGGACAACATCTAGGACCATGTTCTTTGCCAACTATCATGCATGATCGACAAACCCACCACCCGTTCCAACATGAATTACAAAGTACTCATACCAGAGCATACCAAACTTGGAAGAGATTACATGTGATCAAGACATAATATATATCCTATCTTTATCTTCCTACCAATCCATAATACCTATCAAATTATCAACACTTATAGGGATGGCCTACAAGATAGTTTGTCATGCATACGAGCTCACGTGAAGAGGTTTGCAGTCAATTGAAAAGAGACAAGTTTGGGTGCTTATGATTGATCCAAGCATGTTCAGGTCCTTGGAGGATTGGATATATATTATATAGGCCCAAATAAGCCTATAAACAAGTTATCACCATTAACAAAGGTGAAATGATTAGTCATAGGCATGTACATAAGATGAAAAAGTGAAAGTTGTCAATAGGTTTTTGTATGGTTGGAGATCTTGAGTCTTTGAGATCACTCCAAGGTGATTCATACCTTTTTTAAGGCCATATTAAATTCATAAAACAATATTAATATATATCAAAATATCCATGCCATATCATTTAAGCCTCCAAAGTCAATTTCATAGCCCAAATGCATGCATGCAACCATAAACAGGATCTACAGGCCTAAGATTGTATGATTATGGTGATTTTTATTAATTAGACCTACCCATACAAATATTGGAGGATTTATAGGTGGTTTTAATATACTTATAAACAATAATGAGCTCTTGAGACCCTACATAACTCAAGATACAAAAAAACTCTAAACCGGCTTGCTTGGTACCTTGTAGATCCTAGTTTGCACAAAAAGGGCTATAACTTGGGCTTTATAGCTCCAAATGACTTGAAATTTGGATTTAAGGTATGGATTTACATTTTATAACTTTTAAAAAAATTATAATATATATATTTTACCTGAGGAGAGATAAAACACAAAAACATGGGCTTACACATGCAAAACTGAAGGAAAAGCAAATCTAAAGAGGACCAAAAGTGTTATAAGTCAAGTTCTATTACTCTAAATTCTCTAAATTTTGACTCTAAGGTGATTTATGATGTATTTAATATGTTTTAGGTGTTATTCATCCTTAAAATCTAATCAAAATTAAGTTCTACATGACTATTTTCAAACATGGCCTTGTTTCTAGGCCTAAATGAGCTAGGTTGAGTAGTAAGTAATCACTATATGAAGGTATTGAATCTTATAATGGAAATGGAAGATATCAAATAGTATCCAAAGGTTATTTATAGGTTTCAATATGATTCTCATGTTTATGTATGTTATTATTTTTATCGACGCATTGATGTTGTCATTGATGTTGATGTCAAAAGTCAAGATGGATGTCATTAATATCAAGGTTTAGAGTTGAGGCCATGCATGGTGAAGTGGTATGTGATAAGGAGTCTTAAGACAAGATAAAATTTGAAGGAAACCTATTATATATTTTTTTAAAGATGATTTTAAGGCAACCTGGTAAATTTTTTGAGGTTGATGACATGTTTCAAGAACAAGATACAAGGGAAGCATAATGTTGAGTATTAGGTGTCTTGAGAAGCCTAGTCTAGCCCTATGAGAAGATATGCATAAAGCATAGTAAATAATTGTGAATTGTGTCATTAAATGCATGATATATTTTATAAATTTGTTTAAACATTTGAAAGAGGCAAATAAGCCTTCAGAAGAGTTCCAAGATCAGTTTTGAGGCTTAGTCCTTGCATGAAAAAACCTAGTGAAAAGGCATAGGCCTGGTATCATGTTGAGATGAGTAGTATCAGACTTGTGAGAATAATATTAGAATTATGTGATCATGGTATGAATTTTTATTACATGATGATGAGGTGGTGAGATCATTACAAGAGATTTCAAGGGGTTTTCAAGGTCTAAGTATAATTGATAGTTCAAGGCCTAATGAGCAAAGAGACCCAGTGTGGCCTAATGATGGATCAAGTTCATTTCTCAAGGTGCCAAAGCTAATGAGATAATTTTTATAGGTTTTATAGGTTTTTTAAAGTTTATTCACCAATTTTTAGGTCATATCCTGAAGGAGAAAGCATGAAAATTGGTGTTGAGGTTTTCTATGTACATAGAATGAGGTGTTACAAACTCGAGGACTTTCTTATGCTTGTTGGCACATTAAACATTTGGATGAGGATCCAATCAGCTCATGGTATGTTTTTAAGGTCCTAGATTAAATTTTTTGGCATTGATTTTGGATTTTAGTGGCAATACTTTATGAATGATTGCTAAGAATGGAAGGCAGTCTAAACCCTCCTAAAACCCCCATTATGACATGATAGGAAAGATATTATTGGAAATAGCTCAAAATAAACTAGTTTTATGATTCTATCTTGTATAGGACTCTCCTAAGTTTTTATAGGTGTCATTTTTCTATCAAAAGAGTGAATGGAAGCTACATGAAAACCCTTATTTCTCAAATTTTTAATATAACAAGCAAGGTTGACCAGGTCAAGGCATGAAATTTGTTGGATCTTAACACTTGAGACCTATATCTTATGACCATTATGGTTTTTGAGTAATTTTTAGACCTAAAATATGCAAATTATTCATATAAATTGGCATATTGCTAAAAAATCCTAACGAGAAAGACAATGAGAAAACATGGTAGAAGTGAGAATGAGATTAGGAATGGGTTGCAATGGATTAGGGATGGATCCAAATGCATGGGTTCATTTTTTAATACCTATATCACATTTTATCCTTGAATATAATATTTTTTATGCTCATATACAATCAAAAAATTATTCTCAAAGTGACCTATCTAACATAGTGGTGTAGGGTGAAAACATGAGATTAGTTTGTAAGACTAATATTGATATTGAACATATATATATATATATATATATATATATATATATATATATATATATATATATATATATATATATATATATATATGTATGTATATATATATGTATATATATATATATATATATAAAGATTCTGAAAGATCATATAAAAAAAAATTAATTTCATAAAAGTGTTCTTATAGGTGTTCTAAGACTTAGTTTTCATGACTGTGTTTTTAGAGCTACAGGTAGTTTTTTGTGTATGAGTGAGAATGATGTTCTTGAGTCTTTTTACATAGATTTTAAAAATAAAATACACATGAAATTTTTATATATGTGTCAATATTTATTTTTAATTTATTTATATTCATGATAAACTCCTATGAAGGTGTTAAAAGTCAAAGGTTCTTGATTGGGTTTTTGAAGCCTGTGTGCAGTTTTGAGTAAGCATATGAAAATGGTTCGTTTGAGGTCTTCTTCCATGTTTATTGAAATAAAATGAACATGATGATTACCATAAGGTCATGAATGTTGTATAAATTTTATTCTTTTATTATTTTATGTGTAAAAGTTGAGTGTATGCTTCAGATTTACAAAATAGACTTTATGGCAATAAGAAGGCATAATTGTGAGTAGACCTAATTGTGTGGTTCAAGGAGTGAAATGAGATAAATGGTGTTATGTACATAAGGTGAGTTTATAATATATATAATGAAGTGTGTATTAAGTTTTTAATCCATTTTTGGTGGCTCAAGGTGTTCCAAGGAAGCTAAAGTGAAATGTGTGCTTTGAGAAGGCCTTATTGCATTAGGTCTCTATTAGGCCTAATGGTGGTTTTAGAACTTAAAGGTATTGACCAACCTATTTAGTGGTTGTTTCACTTATGAAATGTGTTTTTTTAATATTCTTAGGGTGATCTAAGTATTGAAATTTTTTTGTCCAACCAATATGGGTAAGAGCAAGAGTCAAGTATAAAGAAAAGGTCTAATAGGCATAATTGACTAGTTAGAATATTGAAGATATGAGTGAATGATATAGAGATTTGGAAACCAGGTACAAGGATTGAATACTATAAAATATGTATTCTAAATTTTTCATGAATATATAACTATGTTTCTATAGGTGATGTTCAAGGTCATATGACCTAATTCTGCCAAGGAAAGGGCTAGTTGAGCGAGAATGCCTAATAGGCTATTTAAGAGAGATAAAAGAGTGAGAAGAGAAAAAAAAGGTGGTAATATTTAGTTGAGTGAAAAATAGGTATCCAAGTGTGGTCATATATTCAAGGTATTTGATTTGATGCTGAGTTACCTAGGGGGTTGGTGCCTCCTTGCAAGTTGGTGCTTGTTAAAGGACTAGTTGAGTTGGTGCTTGACTAAAGAAGGGTTTGGTGCCTCACTAAATTTTTATTCATTGATTATATGACTATATTCCAAGATATGTATTAGTTATTTGTATTTTCCAAGAGTTTTTTCCACATATCTCATGTGTTCTTATGTTTTTTGCTTTCATAGATGTTTGCTTATGCATTGGTTAATGTATGTATATGAATGAATGCTTCATGGATGTTAAGTGAAATTGAAGGATTATTTTAAGTAAAATAATTCACCCCCCCCCCCGACATACCCTCTTAGTATTTTTAATTCCAACATCTCAGCTCATATCTCCAATCTTAATCTTTATCCACCTCCAAATAAACCTAGCAAGCTAGTGGCCTAGTGAACCTTCTTGCAAACAAAGTGATAATGGCCCAAGGTGAGAGGTTGGCATGATTCAAGATATGAATTATATTTTTTTTGAATATGTAATAAAAAAAAATTATTGTAATAATCTTGATCTATACACTATCCATCTTGGCTACACTAATGAGGTGGATTGGTGTAGTCAATAATCAAAAGGAGTTAGTTTACCTCTCCAAGGAAAGAGGTCTCTAATTTGAGTTTTTTAATCATATTTTGAGATGTTATAATACTTAAAAATATTTATGCACTTTATTTCCACACTCAAGGTGGATTAATGGCCATAATTAGGGATATTTCATTGAAAATCATGCAATATCATGAATATGCTAGTGAATGCAATGAAAGAGTGGCAACTTGGGAGTTGACAATTAGTTAAATGCAGGTAAGAAGGAATAAATATTGAATGGGATACAATTATACCATCATATCCTAGTAAATAGGATTTAAATAATTTCAAACATGTTACCCCTATGCCTTGAGCAAGTAAATAGTCATTTGATGGAGTCAAAGAACCATTGAAGGTCTTTCAAACTACCCTATAATAATGAAACTACTTCATGGGAGTTAAAAACAAGTTGGTTGAAGAAGTGAAGCATTTAAGGCAAGGACATGGTTATTTAAAATCAAAATGGAATCAAAGAGACCACCATCCACAAATATAGGTCAACTCATGAAGGCATTTGACCACATCAAACACTTCAAATAGCCATGATGTTCCTTCTACACCTTCTTTCATTCAAGGCAACCTCATTTCAAGGAAAAATGCTAATTAATTTTAGAAAACTTATCTTAGCTTCAAGAATATGAAATCATTTACTAACAATGCCAACTGTGTGAAGGTGAAAGTTTATATGGCACCACTAACCTACAAAAAATTATTATTAAGTAATTAAAAATGAAATTTATATGTACTACCTACAAAATCAAAACATTTGGTAAAATTGATTATATATACATTTTAGAAGTCAACATATCTACACATATCAATCCATCAAACCACTAAGATATGTTATAATCTTGATAGTATCAATAGTATCTTCATTATCTGACCCACAAACTTTCTATATCTTCATGTTTAATGGCCTCCCATGATATTTTTTCAATTGAATATTCATTACAAGAACCAAATTTAAATAGTGCAGTATCTTCCTATGTGTTTAAAAGTCTTCAAACAACCATATATCTGAGTTTTTTATTAGATATCATCGAAGCCAATTTCTAGTAACTACCATAGATATAGTAGTATACTCAATGTTTTCTCCACCTATGACTATGAAAGTCAATTTTTTATTTTCCTCTACACACTGACATAAGTATTAATATGCCCCCTCTTCATTGTCCTCATCTATAAGAACTATAAAAACATGCCATGTATCCAAAAAACCAATTTTTAATGACAATATATGAAGATATATAATGGGATTAAATAGTACATAATGAATAATAATCTACCTGGCTACATAAGATCAGATACATGGTCAAAGTTATGTGATGATGTCATATTTATAAATTGTAATGCTCATGGAACCTAATATGTGTTTATTGGAATTATATATTTAGAACTCCAATCATTCACCCACTCTTGTGACTCACACTCATTCCAAATAGAGTCCATGCATGTAAAATAGAAACATGCCAAGTGTCTTATATGAAAAGTCTAAAATCCTACATTTGAGCTATGAAATGAGTGGATATCACTTAAACCATTACAATCATACAATCTTCATACTTTGATAATATTTATTCCTTCATTAACCAAAAATGTCTATGAGTAATAGAATGTGGTCGAGCACCATGGCACATGTTCTCATTACACTATTCAACCATGCTTTGTGCATCAATTAAATGAGCACCCTCATCAAATTTTAACTCTTCCCTTGTAATAGCTCTTTTTACATATGCTTTAGCACCATCATGATCTCCTTTTCCATGTCCATCCTCAATGAAACTTTAAATATGTTCTACACCAATGGTAATGTGTATCATGTTAAACTAATAAAACATCCATGTATTCTTGAATTACAATGTGTAATTGTTTGACCAAATGTAATACTGATTGAAATAAATGTACTCTATACAATGTGATCATTCATCATTGATATATAATGGTACTCCCTTAATATTTTTTTATCTTGCTCGATACTCTTATATGCTTGCATGACTACTATATGCATGAATATGGCAACCTGTGATGATTTGTAATATTGCAACTAAACTTCCATTAGTGGTTTGAATGTGTAATTTAAAAAAAAATGACTATTGAAACAATCAAACAAAGTGTAAATGTGTCCTTGATTATATTGATCTTCATCCAACCATCTATCCTTATATATGTGTCTTGCATACTCATAAATAATTATCTTTCTGAATTTGACCATAAACTCTGAAATGAATATCTGTTTTGTAACAAGCTCACACCTTTTAGATTCTTTGTCATATTTTACTTGATAAGTCACATATTTGTAATTACTCAAAGCATCTAATTTCTATCTAATTACACTTGTTTCATCTTCATGGATACATTTTTTTAGTTTTGGCAATCTGCCACAAATGTTACAATTTTCATCTAAACATGCTTTGTTATAAAAGAATTGCCCATCTAGTCTTTTAAAAAAATTATTGAAATAAATTCCTTGGTTGATTTTGGCAAAACTTCTAAGCGACACTCTTACAAAATATTTTTAGTATGCAAAGTACAATTAATATGACATAAAATATAATAGTGCATTGCAAACTCAACATGTTACCTACAATAAGTGGTGCATGTGTGATTTATTTTTATATAAAAAGATTTAGCCATCTCAAAATATCTTTGACTAATATAAATTTTTAGATGTTTTTTAAGTATAATTGTGTTTGATTCATATCCAAGAAATATTTTGGATACAGTTCATGGTTATGAGAACCAACTCTTTTTTGACTACATATCTTTCATTGGGCAAAACTCTAGGATTATCCTTCCAAATTTATGCCAATAACTCTTTCAGAGCATTGCCTATAGCCTTGTCCTTTCATGGAAGTCAACAAGAGAATGCCTAGAGCTCATTGGTATTGGGCTCATTAAGTATTTTCATCTTAAATTTGTTTTCAATAATGTTTTTCTATTTATATCAATTTTTCATCTTGTTTTTGAAATCAATCATTTTTTCTCTATTTGACTACTTAATACATAAATTATGATTATACATCAGATAAAATTACAATCTTTATTGCATGATATAGGGCCTACAATATGATATGCACCATGTATATTACCAACAATTTCTACATTTTAACCATCTATATTAGATGTTATTATCCATAATGTGTACATGGTAGGTCTCATCTTAATCAATTTCATCAATGAAATAAACAATTGACATCTTTTAGTATCATGAATCAAACTATAAAATAAACTATCCCAAATTTTTTAAGCCAATCCTCTTGAATTGTAGTTAGACATTTTGTTAGGCATTGGTTTCAAAATATTTTCATCGATTTCAATTAAGTGCTTACCTTTTCTATACACAATTCTTGAAGTTGTTGTTACTGGTGTAACTTGTTGAGATGGTGTTTTAAAATTATCATTACTTACATTGATTATTGGTGGGATGACATTTTATTAAAAAAATTTCCTCATTATATGTTTCCATGAAATTTTATTCATTGTTAATTTTATCATTATTTCTTTCCATGAAAGTTTCTTCAATGCTAGGGGGTAAGGCATCATACATACAATCATCACTATCAAAATTAAAAATATTATATTTTGAGTATGAAGTTTCAACATTATCTAATTCATTCTTGTCAATTTCATCATTATTCAATTTAGTATTGTCAATTCCATCATTATTGAATTGATTATTTTCAATTTCATCATTATTCAATTCGTTATTGTCAATTACATCATTGTCTACGATATTTGGCTCATCACAGATAGTTTTTGTACCTTGTTTTAAATAAAATACTTATGTTATTACCTTTTTTTTTTCTATCATCTCTTGTATTTTCTCAAGTGTTTTGTTCTTCAACTTCTTTCTCTTTCTCGAACAGGATCCATCACCCATTGGAAAATTGATAACTTTTCAAATGTGGGGTCCAAAAAAGCACTTGATAGCTCTTGTTCTCAACTTGTAAGTACTACAAAATCATGTAGAGAATGTTTGTGGGGACATATTTCTCAAATTGGGTAAAAATTTTTAATTTAAAAGTAATTTTTTGTCTATAGTAAGTATAATGCATGCACATTCCATCATAACATGTATGTGTTCTATTATAATATGTACTCATTCCATCCTAATGCACAAGCATTCTATCATAACATGTATGTGTTCCATCATAACACGTACACATTATGACATAATACATACACGTTATAGGTTTGAATTCAAAATCCAAGCCTTTTGGCTTAGAAATGGCATGGATTCCCAAGCCAAAGGTTTGGACTTATCAATCTATAGCTAAGTCTGAGAACTTTGATAGAAAACAACAAATTTCAACTTCCATCACCAAATACACTAGGAATTTTAACAAAAAAAATTATTACCATGACAACGAGCATGCTCTCCTCTTTTCAAATATATGATTTTTATAATTTTTGGACTATTTTAATAATACAAACTATGTTAATTTTTAATTATAGCCTTTTTAAACCACCACATGCCACAAATATACATGCCTATACATGTTAATGTAATTTGTTTTTCATTAATATAAATGCAAAACAAATTATATGGTCACAAACTAGATCTAATTATACACACATTCCAAAAAAAATCCATTTTCATTTTTTTGAGATAGTTAGGGGGGCCACACGGTTGGCTATCCATTTTTTTGTTAGTTTTCAGGATCTAATTACATAAAAAGAAAAATATTTATTGATAAAATATTATAAAAAAAAAATAGGTGACAAACTAGAAGATCTTATCTAAATATGCATCAAAGGGTCTCAAACAATAGTAAATGATGCTCAAAAAATGGTGGGCCACACGGTTATCTATACAATCTGTTTTTTTGAAAAAATAGTTCATTTTCAAATTTTAGATGTTTGACGTAGTTACACTTAATCAATTTTTTTTTAAATAATATTTTGAAAATTAGACTTGAAGTGCTACAATTCATATTTTTATAGCATCTTCAAATTTTGAGTGTAGTTATTTAAAATTATCTACACAAGTTTAATTTTTTAAAATTTCAAGAAAATCATGTATATGGGTAGTTCCTTTTTGTCCTCCAACTTTGTGCACTTACCCACATAATAGTTTAGACCTAATTCATAGAGTATAGAAAGAATAATTTGATCATATTTTTTCTTTATTCCACATTCTTTTAACTACAATATCAAAGACTTAAACTTAGTGAATAAATATCGTAAGATGTCAAAACTGTTAGGACTCAAACTAATGAGCTCATTCCCAAATTCATGACCTCTCACCACATCTAACTTCTCAAAGAGATTTTTTAGTGTGGTCCATACTTCATTAAGATTTTTTATAGATTCAACATGAAAAAGTAGATCAGGAGACAAAAAGACACAATAATACAGAGGCTTCATCATAATAGTTAAAACCATTTAATTTTTTCTACAGTGGCATTTAGTTCAGTTTCGGTGGTCATTATGATTTAATGTAAACCCTTACTCTTTAGAATGATTTGCATTTTATATTTCCATTCATGATAATTAAATGGCGTGAATGGAGTTATAAAATTAGGATCCATAATGCAAAAAAATTGTTATAGAAATAAAAAGAAGGTAGGAACATAAAGAAGAGTGAAGATAATTCACACATCTCCCCAAAAATTATTTTCAATCAACCCCCCTAGATTTAACACTTTATAATTTTAATGTGATATCAAAATGAATGGATCCAATGGAATGAGTACATAAAAACATACACTTTTGAAAAAATTGGCACTCAAAACGGAGGAGCCAATCAAAAGTTATTACAAAATTCATTTTCTATCATTAATGGCCCATTAAATTAAATCCACACTAAATTTAAATGCATTGTTGACCCAAAAAAAAAAGTTTTATCCAACTATAGATGTGGGAATCGAACTAGAGATCTTTCCAAAAATGTTACAAAACTTGTTGAAGCTATAGGTGTCTTTGTGTTGCCGCCTTTGAAAAACTCTTGTTTCTAAATTTGTATGGCCACCATTATGCACAAGTCTATAAAAGTACAAATTTGGAATGCCAATGTGGAGAGAGGAAACACCAAACAAGGAGTTAGAATGCCAATATGCACATGCCACAATCCAAATGCCACCACAAAAAACTTCACTCCCTAATGGGTTAAGGATCAGGGCACCAATGGAGAGGAGTAAGTCATTTGAATGCCTTGGTGAAAACCCAAAATTTCCATGCAGATAAATGAATGAAGGCCAAAGCAAATCTCCATGCAACTATTTATTAATAGAAACATCTCCCACAATACACCAACAAAGAGAACATCCAACAATATGATATAAAAAACTAGTTTTTGTTAGGAACTTGGAGTACAATTGATTACTTTTGTATAAGCAACTAAACACGGAATTGAACCAGAAGTAATAAGTAACTAGAAATCAAAAACAACAAATAATAAGAGATACAAAAAACAACCAATCTTGTATTAAACTCTTCCAGAATACAATGAAGAAATCTCACTCTTCTCACACCTCTTGGGTGTACAGTATTTCTCTCAAGAGTTCTCTCTCAATCAATTACAATCAACTCAATAACTGAGTTGTTATTCTCTTGCTTCAGCTAATCTTCTTGATCTTGCACCTTGCAGATCTAATTGACCTTGCTTACTTGCTTCTTACAATACATGCCCCATGGGTCTCTTAAATAGGATCCAAGGCATACAATAATTAGAAACACAGACTCAAGACTAAAATTAGTCTTTACATGCAAACACTCTATCCTCCTAAAATTAGAATAAATCTAATTCTAGAAATGCATGCAAATGCACATACACAGGTGACCAACGCCGGTCGCTATCGGTCTGCATATGACCGACGTCAGTCGATCTCTAACCGATGTCGGTCAGATCTGATCCATGCTTGACCGATGTCGGTGATACTATCGATGCCGATTACTGGCTAAGCCCAGCAACCTCCACATTTGCATAACAGTGAAGCTTTTAGCTCCACAACTTAACAATCTCTCACTTGGAGATAAACTGTTGTACTTATACCTGTACAGCAACATCCTCTGTCTTGTTTCTCTAGCTTGTTTCTCCCTCTTCAATTTCAATCTTGAAGACTAACAAAATTTGAATGAAGATTCAACTTCTCTTTTGTTACCGGCTTTGTTAACATATCTGCAAGGTTCTTATCCATATGGATCTTTTCCAGCTTCAACTGTCCATCCTCCAATACCTATCTAATGAAGTGGTACCTAAGCTATATATGTTTGGTTTTTGAATGAAAAGCTGAATTCTTTGCCAAATAAATTGCACTTTGACTATCACTGTACAATCTACAACTCTCTTGCTCCTTTCCCAACTCTTCCATGAACCGTGTCATCCATATCATTTCCTTGCTAACCTCTGTGACTGCAATGTATTCTGCCTCTGTAGTAGACAAAGCAACAACCTTTTGCAACTTTGAAATTCAGCTAACTGTTGTTCCACCAACAGTGAACACATATCCTGTGGTGCTTCTCCTGCCATCTAAGTCACCTGCCATATCTGAATCTACATACCCATGTAGAGAAGTGTTTGACCCTGCATAGCATAAATACCTGCTGCTGGTCCCTCTCAAATATATGAGAATCCATTAAACTGCTTTTCAGTGCTCTTTTCTTGGATTGGCCATAAACTTGATGACAACTCCCACTGCTTGGGCAATATCAGGTCTAGTACATACCATTGCATACATTAAGCTCCCAACTGCTGAAGCATATGGAACTTTGCTCATGTACTCAACCTCATCATGTGATTTAGAACACTGTTCTTTGCTCAACTTAAAGTGTCCAGCCATAGGTGTGCTTACCGGTTTTGCATCCTGCATATCAAACCTCTCCACTACCTTATTCACATAATCCTCTTGAGACAAAATCAGCCTGTAATTTTTTTTGTCTCTCTTAATACTCATGCCAAGGATTTTCTTTGCTGCTCCTAAATCTTTCATGGTAAATGTGTGAGCTAATCTTACATTTAGCTCAGTAATTACCTGCATGTGTGAACCTGCAACAAGCATATCATCTACATACAGCAACATGATAATATAACTACTATTATCCAATCTGGTAAAATAAACACAATGGTCAGATTGACATTTACTAAAGCCATGCTCTATCATAAACCTGTTAAACTTTAAATACCATTGTCTTAGAGCTTGCTTAAGACCATATAACCTTTTCTTTAATTTGCACACAAGTATCTCCTTCCCTTTGACCTCAAAACTTTTCGGCTGATCCATATATATCTCTTCATTCAAATCTTCATGAAGAAACATTGTCTTAACATCAAGCTGCTCAAGATGAAAATCCTCAATAACAACTAAAGACAATACAGTCTAAATAAAAGTCATCTTTACTACAAGAAAAAAGATTTCACCAAAGTCAATACCTGGTTTCTGTGCAAATCCCTTTACTACCAACCTGGACTTATGTCTCATTTGTCTATTCTCTCCTTCCTTTAACCTGTATACCTATTTGTTTTCAGTGCTTTCTTTCCAGCTGACAACTCAACTAAATCCCACGTTTGGTTCTTTTCTAAGGAATCAATTTCCTCATTCATGCCATGCTCCCACTGTTTCCTAAATTCTACCTGCATTGCCTCATCAAAACTTTCTGATTCTCCACCATCAGTGAGCAATACGTAGTATAAAGAAGGGGAATAATAAATTGGAGGTTTACTTATCCTTTCAGTCCTCCTTATGGGCGTTTGACACTCATTTACAACTTATTGTCTGCCCAAATTCTCTATCAATGACTGATCTCGATCAACTCTCGATCTGCACCTGATCGACGTTGGTTCCACCTGACTGACCTGATCGACGTCGATTACTGTCTAACCGACGTCGGTTCCTGCTTGACCACCGACGTTGGTTACCCGACTGACGTCGGTCTCTATGTTTTTTTGTGAGTGATGATTTTTACCCGCGAGCTCATTTTGGATTATTACCTCATCTAAATCAAGATTGCCCTGCTCAAAATTATTCAGCCTCTTGAGCTAATCACTGTACATCACCTTCTCATTGAAAACTACATCATGGCTTTTAATAATTTTGTTAGTTTCTAAATTCCACAACTGGAATCCGAAATCTCCAAAGCCATAATCAATGAAAGTGCACCGCATAGATTTAGCATCCAGCTTCTTTCTATTTTCTTTATCAACGTGCACAAAAGCTTCAGAACCAAAAACTTTGAAAAATAAAAGATCTACTTTTTTACCTGTCCAAGCCTCTTCTGGAATTCCACCATTCAGAGCAGTAGAAGGTCCTCTATTAATCAGGTAAACAATAGTATCTACAGCTTCTGCCCAAAACTTTAAGGGTAAACCAGCATGCAACCTCATACTCCGTGCACGCTCCATTATTGTTCTATTCATCCTTTCAGCAACTCTATTTTACTGAGGTGTCTTTGGAACCGTCTTTTTCTTGCATATTCCACTCATAGAATAGTAACTGTTAAATTTATTGTTGCAGTACTCACCACCATTGTCAGATCTAAGGCACTTCAATTTCAAACATATTTAATTCTCAACCAAAGCTTTCCATTTCTTCAATGTGTCAAAAATATTAGATTTCTTCTTTATGCAATAAACCCATACCTTTCTTGTAGCATCATCAATGAAAGAAACATAATACTGTGATCCTCTAATAGAAGCTACCTGAGCTGGGCCTCACACGTCTATGTGAACAAGCTCCAACTTGTGCTTCTTCTTTGTTGACTCAGTTTTGAGAAACCTTACTTTCTTCTATTTTTCAAAAATACAGTGCTCACAAAAATTTAGATCTATGCTTTTCAAATCTGAAAGATTACCTTTTGACTTAAGAACATTCATTCCCTTCTCACTCATGTGACCAAGCCTATAGTGCCACATCTTTGCATCTACATCTGAAGTAGATAAAACAGAAGGAGAATAATCAGTAACACAAGTACATAGATAAAGTGTACCTACTCTCTTACCTCTTGCTAATACAAGTGCACCCTTGAAAACTTTCCAAGATTTCGCTGTGAGAGTTACTGTGCAACCCTCATCACCTAACTTTCCTATAGAAATCAAATTCCTCTTCAAGATGGGTACATGCATGACATCTTTCAACACTCATGTGTTGCCATTCTGCAATTTCAGCTGCACTTTTCCTTTGCCAACAATTTGACAAGCCTCATCATCCCCTAAATAAACTTTTATAAAATATCCATGGACATAATCATTGAAAATTTTTCTATTTGGGGTTGCATGGAAAGAAGCACCAGAATCTAAAACCCATGATTCTACTTGACTATCCAAAGAAAATATAAGAGCATCATGTGCAACAATACCTGTAACATTTGCTTCCTTATTACCTTCTTGTTAATTTTTTTTGTTATCCTTAGACCAACAGTCTTTCTTTGCATGTCCTTTCTTTCCACAATTCCAGCAGATTATACCTTCATTTCTGGATTTGGATCTCCTTCCCATCTTTGACCTTGATTTCCTTTGCTTGCCCTTCTCTCTTTGTCTTCCCCTGCTTTCAATACTTAAAGCATTACCTGATATTTTTTCTGTGTTTTTCTGTGAATTTTTTTATTCAAGATTACACTAACAACATCAACAACTTTCAAGATATTTGAAGCAGATGCAGTATTGCTAACTGCCATTACCAAGCTATGACAGCTTTCAGGTAAAGAGTATAAGATTAAGAGAGCCTTAATTTTATCATCAAAAACTATTTTGACTAAATTTAATTGATTTACAATTTCATGGAAATCATTAAGATGACTATATACAGATCCACCTTCCTGCATTTGCAAACTAAATAATTGCTTCATAAGGTATACCTTATTCAAAGCTGAGGGTTTTTCATATAAGTTTGCTAGAGTATCCATTAACTCTACCGTTGTCTTTGCCTGTGATAAATTAGAAATCACAGAAGATGCCAGGCTCAACCTTATAGATCTAAGAGCCTTTCTATCAAAAATATTCTATTCTTCATCTTGCATATCTGTGGGCTTACTTGAAACCCCACCCAATGATAAAAATAGATCTTTTTGATACAGATAATCTTCTATATGCATCCTCCATAATTGATAATTCTTGCCATTGAATTTCTCCATTCTTAGTTTACTTTCTTCTGCCATTGCTTTGTTTCCACTCAAACAGAAACCCCTGTGAGTGAACCTGTAATCAATAAACACTAACCCGCTCTACCACTTATTAGTGATCCTAGCTCTGATACCAGCTGTTAGGAACTTGGAGTACAATTGATTACTTTTGTATAAGCAACTAAACACGGAATTGAACCAGAAGTAATAAGTAACTAGAAATCAGAAACACCAAATAATAAGAGATACAAGAAACAACCAATCTTGTATTAAACTCTTCCAGAATACAATGAAGAAATCTCACTCTTTCCACACCTCTTGGATGTACAGTATTTCTCTCAAAAGTTCTCTCTCAATCAATTACAATCAACTCAATAACTGAGTTGTTATTCCCTTGCTTCAGCTGATCTTCTTGATCTTGCACCTTGCAGATCTAATTGACCTTGCTTACTTGCTTCTTACAATACATGCTCCATGGGTCTCTTAAATAGGATCCAAGGCATACAATAATTAGAAACACAGACTCAAGACTAAAATTAGTCTTTACATGCAAACACTCTGTCTTCCTAAAATTAGAACAAATCTAATTCTGAAAATGCATGCAAATGCACACACATAGGTGACCAACGCCAGTCGCTGTCGGTCTGCATATGACTGACGTCGGTCGATCCCTGACCGATGTCAGTCGGATCTGATCCACGCCTGACTGATGTCGGCGATACTGCCGATGTCAGTTACTGGGTAAGCCCAACAACCTCCACATTTGCATAACAGTGAAGCTTTTAGCTCCACAACTTAATAATTTTTTTTGCAAACAGTGAAATCTCACAACTAAAAAAAGCTAACATCAATAAGCAAACTAGACAACCGATTACCAAAGGGGTTTTCACCAAGATCATTGGATCAATCGAATGCACTGGTTTAAGCAAGAGTCAAGCAATTGCATACAATAGATGTGAGTAAATCAAAAGGAAAATAATGCAAAACTAGGATCAATCCATCCAACACACCCAACTAAAATAACTCACAAAATAAAGATGTACAAATATGAGAGTGAATGTGTAACTCATCCATGCAAAGTGGTAAAAGACCCAAAAATGGGATATAACTCTTATATCCAAAATAGCCGGTCATAGAGTAACTCCCACTATCTAATAATAGTGTTCAAGTGTAACTCCCTATGACTAAGTACACCTAAACAAGCTAACTCTATAAGTGTAGGAAAACTCCATGTGAATGAATAATCCACAATAAGTAAATATGAGGAAAATAATATCGTAAACTAACATAAGTCATTTCAAGAATTCCTTCTCAAAACACCATGTTTTCAAATTCTCTATATGTTTTTATTTCTATCCCTCTATTTATATACCAAAGTTCAAACTTTCTACCCTAATGCATACATTAGGTGACTTTAAAAATAAAAAATAAAATATTTCTAAATGGTCTCAAAATCGAAAAACAAGGGTCACTTCTAATGATATTTTCTTAAACCCCCTAATTTATGAAGTCCTTGCATATGCATTTTTAATAGGATTTGTTGCTCCAAAAAAAACTAAAATGGAAAGGGAGAACCTTCACTTCATATTAAAGCCTTCTATTGACGTAAAAATATCCCCCACATAGAGATATGAGAGCTCAAGGAGTCCTTGCATTAAGACTCAGCGTTGGTTGGCAACAGTTAAAAAAATGCACCACTTGAATAAGCATTTTCAACTATGCACTAGTGTGTAAAGGTCTAACATGAAGTGCAAGTGAAATGTCAATGGGGCCCTCATGATGAGAGAGTGGCACAATGATGAAGATTGTTATTTACAAAGACTATATCAAATCCCAACCCTTTATCCTACACAATTTATCATTACCAAAATATTATTCTACCAAATAAAAAAGCCCACTACATTTATAAGAAATGCACTAAACCATACTCCCTTTGTATTAATTAAAGTGTAATTACAATCATTTCTCTACACATTACACTATAAAAATATGAAGAATACCAAGTTACAATCACTTTTGTATTGAGTTATTATGTGAAGCCTTAATGAATATGCACAACTACACTAAATTCTCCACTACTTCAACATTTTCCTTCCAATTGATTACTAGATAAGGAGCCCAAGGGGAGTATTTATAGGATTCATAGAACCCCATGGCCTTGCCAGATGGCAAGAGTATGTTCTTTGACTCCTATATACCTTGAGGATTTCTAGCTAGCGTTGAGTTGTCACACACTCCAAGCATCCAAAAACTTCCCCAATGTGCTTCCTTTATTGTATCAATGTCACACCATTTTTAACCTTGCAATGGTTAAGGATACATGTTTGCTTGTGTGCTGTTTATTTTTAACCTTCAACCATGGGAATCTGCCCTCATCGACATAACTACATACCCTTTACCTTAGGATTGCTTCATCTTTGTGAAAAACATATGTTTGTGTCCTTCTACACACACAACCAAGTGTATAATTCTCGCTTATCTCACTTGTGTGGCTTGTATTGTTTGGACCTTTTCATAAAAAAGGACATGCCTTTTTTCTGGTCAACATTTCCCTACACTAAAATTCTTGATTGTCCTCAAACAGTGTTTCATTTCAATTATATGGTGCCTCCATAATTGTCTTCTACAATGTTTCATCTAACTTTTCTTTCAAATCATTTGTGAAAAAAATCCATTAATCTCATGATGTGGTCACCAACAAATTTGACTCTTTCATCTTCTTATTAAGGTCTTACACACCTTCTAGATTCATCATATCCCATGGATTCCTCTGACAACCTCTTCCATTCTAAGCCATATTTCTTGAATTTTTTATGTAATTATTTCCCTTAATATTATCTTGTCCTGGAATCTCTCGAATAACTCCCTCATACTTGTGCATTTCTCATCCAACTTCTCCTTCAACTATTGTGATTTCCATATCAGCAAGATCTTTTTGAGCCCATCTTGTCATTGATCAATGTATGTATATACCTCTTGCAACATATTTTCCTCTACCTTAGTCCTGCAAAAAATAGGAATTTCATCGTGTTACAAGGTATTCTCTTACTGAAACACCACTACTAACTGAAATCAGGATTTGATCTTTCTATGTGATGGATGGATTGTTTTTCCTATTCCCTAAATATCACTGGTAGGCTTTAATATAATGTACCCAACTTTTTTTCATTGTGAGGCATACATTCTTGAGTTTGCATGCATTTATGGTAATTTTAAGCTCCTTTATAAATATATCGCAAATAGAGGAAACAAATATTATCTTCAAGACCATTGGAATTCTATTTTAAAAATATGCATAATCATATTATTATCATCCCTATTATTGATACATTAGATATTGATGTTATCTAACTAAGAGAAGATGAATTAAAGTAGAAAAATATTGAGAAAGACAAAATGTAGAGGGCAATGTTATATAATGTGAATTGATTGTAGGTTTTGAAAGGACACGTAAAAACTTAAATGCCCATTCATTCGCTAGCTAGTTGACACTGTGATTTAAGAAATAATACATGTTATGTAAAGATTGGAGCTCAACAAGATGTATGAAATCCATTCATTGCTTTATGTTATTTATTATTAAATTAGATGTATACTCAGAACTCAGACCAAATCAAGCATCAATTATATTGTAAATGTAAATTCACACCATAAAAGTTCAATTGGGGTGGTTAGCAAAGCACTTATAAGTATTGATTTTATATCATTTTTAGAAGTCTTTTAATACTTTTTCGAAACTTGTATGGTATATAGATTCCATTACGATTTAAAATCAGATGCTTTGCTTCAAGAAAATTAACGCATGGATTCTCGTCTAACAAATTTTTCAAACAATCAGTCTAAACCAAGGGCTCTTTTATTATCATCATTTAATGGCATAGCTGAACTTTTGCATGGATGATGTTAGGATTGTGGAGCTAAAAGCTTCACTGATGCAGACACGGAGAAGGCCATTGGAGGGGTTGTTGAAGGTTGCTAAGCGTCAGAGCAACCGGCGTCGGTCTGATCAGCCGACGTCGGCAGGACAGTAAAGAGAAGCAACCGACGTCGGTCAGGTATCGGCCGGCGTCGGTCACCTCCAGGCAGATAGGGAAAGACGTCGGTCGCCTGTGTGGTTCGGACTGCGTTTATTACGGGCAGTTAGCTAACGAACCAAGTGTTTGTATGAAGAGATCTATTTTTAGACTGAGAGCTGTGGATCTAATTATTGTAATTAGATGTCTAATTATTGTTTGATGAGATCTATATAATAGACTCATGGTTGTATTGGAAAAGTGTTCTAGTTTGAGTTGAGCAAAGTTTGTTCCTTCTGTGTGTGAGGTGAGCAAGGGTGTTCCTCCTAGTTCCACAGCAGTACCAGGTGTAGGTGCTGGTTTTGGAGAGTCAGATGGATTCTTCAGGAGTGTAGGATCTTGGTCACAGTTGCATGGCCTATATAGGAGATCTACATGGTAAGTAAGATCGTTGATCTGCAGGTGTATGTGTGTGCAAGGTCAAGGTTCACAGGTGAGTAGAACTGTTGTTTGATTTGCAGGTGTGCAAGATCATATAGACAGCAACACAACAGGGAGCAATATCAGGCAGGATCTACTTGGAGTACAGGTGTGTACTCGGATAGAGCTAAGAGGAAGGCAAGGGAGTTCCTTCCATAAGTATGGTCTGTTGAAGTGCAGGTTATTGCAGATTCATGGGAGATCTACTTGAAGTACCTTGAGTACTTGTGAAGCACGTGGAGTGCGTGGAGCACTTGTGTTGTGCGTGGAGCATGGGAAGTGAACACCAACTCTGTATTTGAGTTGGGTGTTGGGACCTGAGAGGGAGAGCTTTGGGGAGAAGAATTACTGTTCACTTGAGGTGTGGCGAGCCTCTGAAGAGGTGGTGGAGAAGAAGTGGCATCTTCTTTATTGTATTTTTTTTTGTATAAAGTGTTAATACAAGTTGTGTATTGTCTCTCATATGCTGTGTTATTCTGAATTCTAGTTACTTGGTGAATCTGGTTAATTTCCACATATTAAGTTGCTTGGTTTGGTAATCAATTGTATGCTTCCGGTTTATTTCCCAACAAGTGGTATCAGAGCCTTGGTTGTAGGTTCTTGAGCTTGATACCAACAAGTGGTATCAGAGCTAAGGTTGCAGGAAGCAGGTTTTGTGTTTTTGGTTACAGGGCACTCTCAAAGGTTTCTGATTGAGTGGGAGTAGAGCAACGGCAGATCAAAGTAAACTAAAAATGGAGGAGTTGAAAAGCATAGACGGTCACTCACGGTCCGATGGAAAGAAAGAGCAGGTAAAAAGATATTGTTGGTTGGTAGCAGATCAGCATGAAGAAACTGAAGAAGCAGATGTTGCAAGTGTTGTTGCACAGGATGCTCTAGGAGGTTTCTTGGATAAAGTTGAATCTTGGATAAAAGATTCGGTTGCCTCTTTCCATGCAGCCCCAGGTAGAGGAGCTGGTGAGCCTTGCCAAAAGATTGACAAAGGGAAAGTGAAGCTGAAATTGCAGGCGGCCAACACACAGGTGTTGATGAAGGTCATGCAGGTCCCAAGTCTGGAGATATGGCTAATTTCTTCAAAAAGATTGGGTGATGAGAGATGCACAAGAACTCTCACAGCGGATGCACTTGAATTAGCTGGTGGTAAAAAAACAGGTATTATTTATCTACTTGTTTATATTACTGATTCTTCTTCTGTTGCGGAGACATGGCTTCGTAGGCTTGGTCACATGAGCAGGAAGGAGATGCATGTTCTTAAGCGGAAGACGGATATATTTGACAGGCTTAAGAACTGGAAAGCCTTGGTGTACTTAGAGGAAATGGCGGACAGAAACTAGTGGATGGGGCTAGATACTTCTGAGCAGAGCAGTTTGGGCATGTGTTTTGATTCAAAGGAGCTCGCGGGTAAAAAGTCATCACTCACAGGCGAACACAGATACCGATGTCGGTCAGGAGGAATCAGCGTCGAACAGACAGGTGTCGATGTCGGTCATGTGCAGACCGAAGCCGGCAGTGTCGGGCAGGGTAAGACCGACGTCGGTCATGGGACCGACGTCGGCAGTATGTAAGACTGATGTCGGTCAGGAGGACCGACGTCGGCAGCAGGGACACCAGCGCTGGCAGGTGGTAGTCAGGGATAGACGCATGGGAATCGACGTCGGTCGGATGCAGACTGTGGGGTGGCCGAAGTCGGTCACTGTAACGAATTTTGGGTGGACAGCATGTTGTCAAGGAGTCTCAAACACCCATACAGAGGACTGAAGGTGTAAGTAGGCCCTCAAATTCGTGTTCCTCTTCTTTATACATGTTGCTGATTGTAGAGCAGGAAGGATCCAGGAAACAGGTGCGAGCTTGGCATGGATGAGGATGTGATTCCTTGGAGGTGAATCAGACGGGTGTTTTGGTAGGTTTGCCAGCTGGATGAAAGCACAGAGACGAATGGATGCCTTAGTAGAAGAATAGAGAGAACGGATATGTGAGACGGAAGACCAGGCATATGGTCTTGAGGAGCTGCAGGATAGTGGTACAGGTTTTGACAGGTGGAGGACGAAGCATGGCTTCAGTCAGTGTCAGGGAACTACTGTGGTTTGTCTTACCAGGCGGATGATGAGTCATGACATCATTCTGTTGCTGTATGTGGATAGTATGCTAGCTAGCAGGGGTGTACATATAGGGTTTTGCTGAGCTAAGGATAAGATTAGTTCAGTGTCATGTCATGAGGAGTTTGGAGCAGCGAAATTCTTTGACATGGGAGGCATAGAGATCACAGGTTGATTTTGTCTCCAGTGGGAGCTGATGTGAATCAAGTGTTGGCGAGGTTCGGGATGTAGAGCCGGAGCACACTAAAGGCTGGACAGGTACAGTGTCCGAAATCACATGAGGTCTGGTATAGACCTGAGTATTCCCATGCAGTGGGAGCTGTCAGAGTTAGGAGCCAATTCAGAGAAGTGGGTTCTCAGGTTTTTTTGAGAGGGACTGGCAGCAGGTGTTGCTATGCAGGGTCAGGACTTCACTACAGGGGTTGTAGGTTCGGATGTGGCAGGGTACTCGGATGACAGGTGGTACACCACGGGATATGTGGTGGGTTGTCTTCAAGTGGGAGCTTGAAGAGGGATACAAACCAGGAAACAGATTAGACGGAGTACAGGTACAGGTACAGTGCAGCTGTTTATCTCCAAGTGGGAGATTGTTAGGATTGTGGAGCTAAAAGCTTCACTGATGCAGACACGGAGAAGGCCATTGGAAGGGTTGCTGAAGGTTGCTAAGCGTCAGAGCAACCGGCGTCGGTCTGATCAGCCGACGTCGGCAGGATAGTAAAGAGAAGCAACCGACGTCGGTCAGATATCGGCCGGCATCGGTCACCTCCAGGCAGACAGGGACCGACGTCGGTCGCCTGTGTGGTTTGGACTGCGTTTATTACGGGTAGTTAGCTAACGAACCAAGTGTTTGTATGAAGAGATCTATTTTTAGACTGAGAGCTGCGGATCTAATTATTGTAATTAGATGTCTAATTATTGTTTGATGAGATCTATATAATAGACTCATGGTTGTATTGGAAAAGTGTTCTAGTTTGAGTTGAGCAAAGTTTGTTCCTTCTGTGTGTGAGGTGAGCAAGGGTGTTCCTCCTAGTTCCACAGCAGTACCAGGTGTAGGTGCTGGTTTTGGAGAGTCAGCTGGATTCTTCAGGAGTGTAGGATCTTGGTCACAGTTGCATGGCCTATATAGGAGATCTACATGGTAAGTAAGATCGTTGATCTGCAGGTGTATGTGTGTGCAAGGTCAAGGTTCACAGGTGAGCAGAACCGTTGTTTGATTTGCAGGTGTGCAAGATCATATAGACAGCAACACAACAGGGAGCAGTATCAGGCAGGATCTACTTGGAGTACAGGTGTGTACTCGGATAGAGCTAAGAGGAAAGCAAGGGAGTTCCTTCCATAAGTATGGTCTGTTGAAGTGCAGGTTATTGCAGATTCATGGGAGATCTATTTGAAGTACCTTGAGTACTTGTGAAGCACGTGGAGTGCTTGTGGAGTGCGTGGAGCACGGGAGGTGAACACCAACTCTGTATTTGAGTTGGGTGTTGGGACCTGAGAGGGAGAGCTTTGGGGAGAAGAATTACTGTTCACTTGAGGTGTGGCGAGCCTCTGAAGAGGTGGTGGAGAAGAAGTGGCATCTTCTTTATTGTATTCTTTTCTGTATAAAGTGTTAATACAAGTTGTGTATTGTCTCTCATATGTTGTGTTATTCTGAATTCTAGTTACTTGGTGAATCTGGTTAATTTTCGCATATTAAGTTGCTTGGTTTGGTAATCAATTGTATGCTTCCGGTTTATTTCCCAACAGATGATATGTGAAGTAAAGTTAAGTATTTTGTAATTTTTCTTTAATATTAATGTAAACATGCTTTTTAATTAAAGTAAACGCATGCCTCCACTTGTGACCTTTCCAACATTGTTTTCCTCCAACGTCTCTTCTTTATTGGGGAAGAAGAAGAAGAAACTAAAGGGGTTTGATGGATTGTGGTTAAGCTAGGCATATCCAAAGAAAATTGTTGCTCAAAGTCCTCATTTTTTGCTACAATCAAAGCATTGATCAAGCTCAAAGAAGTTGAAGGTGGACCCACGGCTACAAAATTTTAAGTTACAACCACAACGAAAACATCCTCTTTTATTGTGTAAGGTGTTTCCATTGTTGTGGACACTGAGGTAATTGTGGCCTCAACAATAAATCCTATAAAAATTGAAGTAGATCTAGCTAACCCTTATGTAGTATATCTTCTTGAAACCATCTTCAAAGCAACTACTAATAATCTTGAGTCTGGGCCAACCTTAGTAGCTCTAACTAAGAAAGTGTTGTATGTGTTATGGAAGTCATTGCATGTGCTACAAAAGTCATTGCATCTACTACAAGCCTCGAGACCATCAATTTAGGAGTTACAAAAAATGGAACTAACCCTGAGATGTTAGAAGCGAAAGAAGAAGAATCTATTGTTGTAGATTATGAGGCTTTCTCTTTATTTTTCTGGGTTGCAACCAAAGGTTCTCCCTTCTCCTACTGTTGAAATAAATTACCATGATTCCACCAAATGAAATCAGGACTAGGATCACTAATCTTTTTCTTCCAAGTTTTGGATTTAGTCATATTGCTTCTATCATGTTGAAGAGGAAAACTAAAAGCCTTGTGTCTAGTGTTTTTGCACTGAAAACAATGAAAGGGTAAGCCTTCATACTCTATATTATAAACCTATGTTTTGACCAAAGAAGAAATCCAAATAACAAGGGCAACGGGTTTTGTTAGATCAATTTTTGCACATATCCTTGCATAATTATATTTTTTTCCATTATCAACTTCCCCTTTGATGTAATGTGAAAAATCATAATTATGCCCCTACCATCAAGCTCATCATTTCTTCATTATCAAGCTCCATTGGTAGTTTGTAGAGGCTAAACCAATACTAGGATATGAAAAATCTTCTCCACTTCAAAAACGAAGAGGGGAGACTAGAGAAACACACACAATCCTCTATAACCCCAAAAATAGGGATCATGCTGAAAAATAAAGTCTATATCCCCTGGAAGAAACCATTGGAAAGGAAATTGATGTTGGGCAAAGAACAATTCTTCCATGTATCCATTATTCATTGTTGTAATGCAATCTAACTTAGCCTCCTTCCAAAAAAAATTGCAGGGCAAATCTTTTAAAGATCACTAGAGATCCTTTGTAAAGAAGAATTTGAAATGGTTACCTCTAGGACATTTGAAAAGGGTCAAGCATTAAGAAGGCAATGAGGGAGAAGAATAAATTAAATCAAGGTGAAACAGTCACTGATTTGAATGCTTTAGGACAAAAACAAATAGATCGATTTCCTCGGCTTGTTGGAGGCAATCCACTTGGTTCACAAAACATTGATAATGTTTTTAGTACTATCATTTAAAATTACATATCAAGTTAGCAATTCAAGAAAAAAAATCAGGTTATTTTGAATCACAACCTTACCAATGTAAGTGTCACTTCCTTGCACGTTATGAATTTGTTGTCTATTTTCAACTAATATTGTGTAGAAACTCAATTTTGGTACAAGACTTCTTTTTAAAATGTTTTGACATTGTTTTGTGCATATGGGTCATTACCTTGAATTAAGGACTTGTTGATGCTTGCTTGTCTTTCTTCTTTTGCTTCTTTGTGCAACCATGTGGTCTCATTTTCTTCCGTTTGTTGATTTTTCATATTAATGTTATGTTCATGAGCTTGTTTTCTATTTCGTCTTTTTGTCAGTGTTCATTTTTTCCTCTAGAACAAGAATGATGGTCCATTGGTTTATCGACATGCCCTAGGCAAGATCACTAAGCCCACCAATCTAGTCCCCCTTTTTTTTGTAGCACCTTTGCCCATAGTTACATCATTTCAGTGTTTGGATCAGTTTGCCAATTTTTGCCCTTTCCTTTTGTTCATTTTTGCATGCCAATAGATTTTTAATTCAAATTGTGAGAAGCCTATATATAAAAATTATGTCTATGAGCATTGTACGAGAGCTACCCTTCTAAGAAAATATCCTTCTATCATCTAGAAGAAGTATTATTAAAGTTTTGTACAAGCTTCTAATATATTGCTAGTCATTCTTCAAGTCTAAACACTCTACATTGATTCATCTTTGCTCAAGGACTTACATCATATCTTGTAACAAAATTAACCTAAGTTAATATGCATGCAGTTGTGTCTCACATTATGGAGAGAAAACAAAGCTGCTTCTCTCAATCTTCCATTCCCATCGCACATGAACTACAAGGACTCTGATTCCAACATGTGTGATACATAGTTGCAACACCATGGTTACCCGACCCAACTACTTATTCCCTTCTCTTTTTCTCTAGCATCTTGTGGCAGGGTAAGTCAAATACATTGAAAAGAAAAATTGAGCAAACCTATCCATCAATTAAGCAAAGCGCAAGTAGAAGACCCAGTGGCACATAAGCATATAAGAATTCAAAACACAAAAAGTAGCACAACGCACGATCGATAGAGAAGGACATGAATGGTGGTCAAGCTAGGAGACCGATGATCCCCCCAAGACATGAACAATACAAACATTGATCTCATCCTTGCATAGTCAAAGACCCAAATTTGACACAGAGGCAGCGATAGACCTACACAATTCATCTCTGCACTCCGAAATCCAAAAAATATTAAAATGTATATGTTCTAATATTTTTATATATTGTTCATTTCTTGTTTTTAAATTTTCAAGTTTACATATTTACTATTTTCAACCACTAAAACAAATCTAAAAATATTGTTTTACATTTTCAAGTGCACTTAGTTTCCCCTTATTTTTTAATAATATTATATCTTAAACAAAATTAATGTGAATCATAATGACATAAGTTTCTCTTAGTGGAAAGGCCCGTTCGGATGTCGTATTTTAGGTACAAGGCAAATATATCTATGAAGTCATAGTTTTCGCTTTAGACGCGACACATTGGTAAAGGCATTGATGTCGGAATGCAAAAGTTTGGAGTTCAAATCTCAATAGGACCCCTCCTCACCTGCGATTTTTAAGGAGACAAACAAGTTACAATTATCTAATACTAGCAAAAATGCAAACGTGTTATCTCACACACACAAACCACTCGCAGGTTGCTATAAATAATGCTACATAACAGAAACATTTCTCAATCCTTGCGTCTCTTTTCTCAAAAGATGCAATTCGAATCACAGCTAAGAAAAGGCATGAGATACCTAAATACCACATTGAAATAGCCACCCAGTTAATTTGGCAGCAAATCGACTAGACATTCCATGCTCAACACTGAATCAATCTCTCTCGTTCTGAAATCATTGTTATTTATTTAATAGCACGATGAATGTGCATGAATCCATATCTTCTCATACAAGGTGCGGCGAGTGAACAACCTGGTTTTCTTTGAAGCCCTGTTTTCTGTATGCTCGTTTTTGTTACAAATTACATTGTAGAACATGATTTAGAGTTGGTTTCCAACACGACTACTGTCAATGCAATTAGGACATATAAGTTCCAATTTTACCGATGAATAATAAATCTTATCCCTAAGGCTTTATTGAGATCTATCCTTATGCACGAAGGGGTCTGTAACGACTTGTGGTTTAAATTGTGGCTTAAGGTAATTTGAAAGTAGGTTTGCATACATTTCATAGCGGGCTGTCATTCGAAATCCCCATTTATCCTTTACTTGCCTGCAGAGGTTGAGATCCATGTCCGCAATAATCAAGCCATCTTCAAAGCGAGAAAGACATGGAGTAGAAGAAGCATCTGGTGCTGAAAAGTAACTTGAACCATAGAAATGACCAAAGTCTGCATGCTGAGGCTTTCCATCTCCTGAGGTAAATGGATTCGGAAACACCTCTGTTCCCACACGATTTACAGCTCCAATAAAGTAACTATTTGCAATGGCTGCATTGCGAGCCTGCAGAAATATACCCCTAAAGAAATCAGAATGGTCATTAAAAGCCGAACTAGTCAAGCTGTGTCAAGTTTATTCTCTTCCTCTTTGTTAATAAGGACTTGATCCCAACCTCTCTATAGGAGACCAAGTTTTCCACTATTAAAATTCAACTAAAATATTACAGTTAATATCAACAATATGTAACAGACTACTAATGCATTCACAATTCATTGGTTTTAAGAAAAAAGTTGCAAGACTGGCAGCAAACTGCCACCAGTCATCTTCTCTATGGAGAGAATGTGATTAATTCTAGATTAACTGTTGCAGAACAAGATAGAACACACCTCTATAGGCCACATAGGTTCACTGAGATCCCCAACAGTAGCAGAGGGATTGAACACAATCTCTGCTCCATTTAGCCCAAATGCTAACCAGTTTAGCGGGTGATGTCTTCCATAACATATATTGATCCCGATCTTCCCATAACAAGTTTCAAACACAGGATGTCCTGTATTTCCTTCCATATAGTAGGTGCTCTCATTAAAATCACCAACTCGTGGAATATGATTCTGTTCAGGAAGACCAACAGTGCCTTTAATCCAACAAGTAAAGGAAAATTCTACAACATTAACTCTACTTGTGCTTGTACAGAATTAACCAAGGGTAAGCTTTGAATACAGTAAATTTTACATTTCCAATTCGTGTAATAAAATTAAAAAATGCTGTGAAATGTGATTCACAGTGTCCTGTTACCTTACGGTGTTTGCCAATAACGTTCCCATGATTCCCTACTACTACTGCTGTGTTCCAAATAGTTTCACCATGATTTATATCCCTCTCTAAAATAGGACTGACAATCACCATGTTATACTTCTTTGCCAGCTCCTTCAGTAGTTGAGTTGATTCTCCATCAATGCTTTCTGCAAACTCACACCATTTCTTTTCTCGTGTGCAAAAAGCAAATGGCATGGTCCAGGCCTCCTGAAATGTGAATTGCAAAATTTCAGTGTTGCTGTGTTACACTGTAATCATGCACAAGAGAATAAAAATGCATGTTTCTTATCTTACCTGTAGACAGACAATATTCACTCCAGAAGCACCAGCAGCCTCAATCATTGGTTTGATCTTCTGCATGATGGCCTTTTTCTGCTCTAAAAATGGAGCAGTTGTGGGAAGAACAGTGGAATTCTGAATAAGGCCAACACGGACAATGCGTGGGGGTCGCATCATTTCCAATTCAGCATTGAAGCAATATGCCTTGAATGTAAGCAAATGACTCAAAGTAAGGTTAGATTTCATTACACACTGCCAAAAGGGCAGAATATAGAATTCCAAGGTTAAATTTCAGTCAAAATCATAAAACAAGAAAATTTTCTTCTTATGTAATTACCTGCAAGTCAAAAGACGATTCTTTGGCCATAGAAATAACAGTGTTTGGCAAAGGCATAGGTGAAACTGCTTTTCCACAATTTACACCTAAAAGCAATCGGCTGACTTCCTGCATATGGATGGAATCTGGATTATTGCACATTTAAGCAAATAACCATATGCAAAACTTAAAGGCAAGAACATGATAAATTAACTCACAAGTCCTCTGGAATGACCAAGACAACCCACATAACTGTGCTTAAAGCTATTTTAGAAACACTCAAAAAGTCACTGAATGTTATAAACTAGTGATTCGTTTTTAAATATAATTTCTTTTGACTAAAACAAATTGACAATAAACATGAGCTCTCAATGATGTGACAGTCCATTTATTTTTTAAAGTTTTTGATGTTTTAGGGGGAAGAGGGGGAATTCAATGCAACCTATACTATATCTTAAACTCCCATTTCCTTGGTTGGAATCAGGGATCTAGATAGATTAGAATCTTGGCATTTAAGCCTTCAATTTTTTTCTTTCTCATAACCTCACAATTTGTAATCTTAGATTCGAACTTGTGCCTTCTGTTAGATATCACCACCTTAAAAATACTAGATGAAATGTGCACAGGGAAACTTTCCATGGGCTGATAGATAGGAAATTGTGTTATATAAGCTGAATTCTAATCAATGATATCCTATAAACCAGAACGGAGTTTTAGCCTTAACCAGGATCTTAATAATGAAAGAAAAGATAGATGATTCACGCTTTGTATTTCTCATGTGCAAACCATGTATTTCTTTCTCTATAGAAAATTTCTGGTCCTCTGACAATTTGACACACATATTCTCTGTTTCAAGATTATTTATGCCGTGGAATATCAGAAAGGATATGCACTTCTAAAACTTAAAGACTTCCTTAATATGTCCCACTATCAGAGAGCTATTTGAAGCTTAGCTACCATACATAATGATAAGTAGCATCCTAGTTAATCAGGTCTTATGAAGACACCCTTGGTCAGTTCACTGCATGTTTTCTGGAAATTCACGAAATATTTAAACAAGATGAAATAGAAAGTAATTACTCAGTTTCCTAATTGTATTTGACCTTTACATCGTCAACTTTTCCTCCTCTAAAAATTCTGATAGGCTCAAGGAAAACAGGTTTGACTAATGAAATTTTCAATTTTAAGATTCACAGAATGTTAGAGAGGTGCATCAACCAAACACCATATGGTTGGGTGTTTGCAGGTGCTTCAAAGTTCAGAGAATCCCCACATCAGCTCTGCTGGAAACATCTCATTTGCCTTTCCATATAACTTTCAGCCAGGCTAGAACATGGAAACCTAAAAAGCTATGTTATCAGAAACAGGGAATGTGAACCAAAATGGGAATTGATAGCATCCAAGAAATAGGGATTATAAGGTTTTGGGGATAAGAAACATTTTTGGGCTTTTAATACCTGTGCATGTATTATTGAATATTAAAAACCTTCATACAAAGGAATTACAAATCATTCAACTTCCTGCAATTATAAAGATATGACGGATTCAGACTCACTCCATCAATTCCAATACAAATCACTTGTTTAAATTCATTGGGATGCAAGGAAATCTATCAGAAGCAATCTTGTACAGAAGCAAATCTGTGAAACACCCCAAGAGGAGAATGACTGAACAGACAGAAGTCCAACTCCATGAGAGCTCAGTGTAACATATCAAAAGAAATAACTATTATGGACAGATGTCAAAATGGTTATTGGATAATACTTTGCTGATTTGATCAGCCATTTGTTGAAGGCCAAAAACAGTAAGAAAAAAGATAGGTGCTTAAGGAACTAATCTCCGGACACAAAGCCCCCTGGGGGTTGCATTTCTGGTAACACAACTAACAAGTATGAAGCATGCATTTGAGCCGAACATCCTCCACCCCAAGACTAGGGAAAATAAAATTCACTTTTAATATTTACTTTAATGACCTGTCGTATTTATATCGAGCTTGATATTTTGCCTATGCAGTGATGGACTGGTGTTTCTGCACCTCTCTATATAATGCGTTCATCTTTCTCTGATCAACATAACGCCCTAAATTTAGTCGTAATTTCATTTTCCATGTGCTTTTTTGGCTTTGTTTGATATTGGGTGCGCAATCTTTTTTTTTAGGTGCATGAATCGCTGAATTACATAGAATGTCAGCATCTCAGCCCATATTTCAGAAATAAACATATAGCAGATTACAATGATGAGTAAACATATATCTAAATCAGTAAGCTCCTTCGGCTAAGCAGCCACGAGTAAGGGGTATCCATGCCATCAAAATTACCCAGGGCACAATCCCGGCCTTAACCGCTTGACTCTCCGTATCGGGTAGCTAGAGTGATTTGTACCCTAGTGGATGGATATAAGCATCCATCATCCTCACCAGTAGGACTACAACCCTTCAACTAAATATGATTCTCCTTAAATCGAGCTTCAGTAGTTATGGTTATCCAATCAACTTTGAGTAAATGCTCACTCACAAGGGTAAACATTCTTGCCCGGTATGCAGAGATAAGACTATATAAATTTTATCGTTTTCAAGGCTGGGCTGATTCCTCTTGCGAGGGGGGTTAATCTCTAGGTGACTGGGATCACCAGGGCTGGGCTGATTCCTCTTGCCATTGGGTCTAATATTGTTAGGGTTGGGATAATTCTTCCTGTGATTGGGTCTAGTTCCCGGTCACTGCGATCGCCGAGCTTTGGATGATTCCTTGTGCACATCCTCTGCTGGAGAATTTTGCCGCATGGAAGCTTTGAACTCGGGTGTCCCAATAAAGTTTGGGTGGCATTTGAGCCCTAAGCCTCAGCCGCTCAATATTTTTGAGCATCATAATTATAGCATGTGGGTTAGAGAGAGATTAATCTGTGAAATTTATAGCCACATTCCTTTGAAGATCTGAATACCCATTAACGCAATTCTGTACAAAATACGTAAACCCATTGAAATTAGTTGCATAAAAGTTTAATTATTTTCATACCTTGTAGACTGAAGGTGATAGATTGGATTGAAGGAGGTCGTTGAGAGAATTGTATCCAACCAGGGATCCCTTCCGAGAATCAAGTGAGGGCGCTTCGGATTGGTTATTAGAGCACCCATTAATGTTGCATAATGAATCTTCTTCCATGTCGCTAGAACCCAACAAGAAGCAAAAGGGACACCAAAAAAAAAAAGGATAACAGAAAAATCGAACCACAATAACAGTAGAGTTGTTGGGGTTGTCTTGGATAGTTTGCCACGTGATGCAACGATTAAAATATGAATATTCAATTCCAGGGAAAGATTCCAATGTGAATACCACGTGCGCGTGGTTTACAAGCATTGGATCACAACAATCGGGACAAAGGCAAAATGGAGACTCCCTTACAAGTATTTTTCTTATTTTTATTTATATGCCCGAAGGCATTACCTTAAAAGCATTGATGAATATGAAAGGAGGAATGAGAATTAGTTTTTTCACTCTGCATTGATAAGCCTCTTAATTTATTATCACACTGTTCATCATTTTGTAGATTTAAGTAAGATTTAATTTTATTGTATATTTATTGTTGATTTATCTTTTGAGTGGTAGAGGTGTTTCTATTTTAATGTTCGTCGTTATTATCTTTACATTTTTGACAAGTTTGGGTTGAATTTTTTGGTTTGGCTCTCCTCCTTTGGGATTTTATTGACCAGTACATAAAACTCAAAGGGTGCTTCATTTGTCATGAGCAAACCAAATTTTTTACATCTCCTCCCCAAAAAAGGGTTTGTGTGGAGGTAAATTTGGCTCGGGATCTCAAAGAGACCATTGACATTCAAATTGGGAGCAATCATTTTTCTCAATGGGTTCTATATATCAATTTTCCAAACACCTATTTTTAGTGCCAATCCTCGAACTATATGATCCAGGAATGTCCCTTGATGGTGCATGCTCCTCTTGCTCCTTAGGAAAAAAGTGGACCTGAAGCCCACCCTTACAATGGTAACAATGATGGTTGGACCACAATCACAAAAAAAAAAATCGGCAAAAGGTGGTGGCAAACCTAGGTCATCTACATATCATCATGTCATGGCTCCCAATGCCTCAGGCTCAAGTTGCAGAGTTATTGTGTGTAACAAGGCTTCTCCTCTAGTTCTGTGCACACCACAAATGGTGGATTCTTTGGTAGATTTGCCACCTTCATCTTCCTTGTCACAACCCCCTCATGGGGTGATGTCACAAAAAGAAGATCAAAATATCATTACCATAAACCATAAAGTGGGTCCTTCGATGTTACAGAAGCCCCTCTCCTTCTCGTGCGGAGTAATATATGGCCCATAAGAGATAGTCATTTCAGCTAGGTGATAACATGGCGCACAAAGTTAATTTCAATGGGTTTGTTTCCCTTGAACATCTCACAAAGGAAAATGACATGAACCTTGATGTTTCTCAATGTTAGTTTATTCGTGGAATATTTGGGGCCTTATTGGTCTGTCGTGTAAGTATGTAGTCAAGAACAATTATCAGCTTTTCAAAAATATGAAAATTATTTGTTTGTAAGAGGTCAATATCTCTAGCTTTCTCCTGCAGAATACTACATGAATAATTTGGTCAAGAGCCATTTATTAGAAGACCATGCATGACATTCGCTGTGGTGGGGCCATCACACTTCTAGCTCTAGATCTTCCTAAGTACATTATTTCTTGGGGGTCTGGCCCCACCCATTGGGTTGTATTTACTATGTCTGACTTTGTTAATCATATCATTGGGATTGCTAACATATATGCCTCTAATGATGCTGTGGAACGGGCCTCATTTTGGAGATAGTTGGCAGACTCACTCCCAGATGCTCACATATTCCTCTATGGGGACTTTAACATGGTTGAATCTCTTGAGGATAAAAAATGTCATCTTCTTATGTGATGGCGTGCTGGTGAGTGGGAAGCATGGTTCTATATGTGCAACAAAATCAAGATGTTTGATCCAAACCACCATCGAAGAAAAAACTCATACTCTTCCTAATTTACTTGGTCCAATTTTTGATAAGGAGAGGATCATATCCTTTAGCATTTGGACCAAGCTCTATTAGCTAAACAAGATCTATTCTTTTTTGCTCCCACTCATGGTAGGTCAATTTTAGTGCTTCCTGACACTTTTCTATTGGATCACTACCCTATCTATTTCAATGTGGAGTGGTTTACCCCTCAGGTGAGGCTGGCTTTGACGTAATTATACCTCAACATTACCCACCTTAAACATGAAATAATTATTGGGCACATCATCAGAATTTGGAATCATGTTCCTCAACCTGAGGGGGATTCTAGTTGGATATAATGATGGATTGATTCTATTACTCACACTACCACCTTTCTTCATATTTATGGTAAATAAGCTTCTCTTTTTCATCAGCGTATTCATAATGCCAAAAACTATGAATACATCCAAGTTGCAAAAGAGCTTGAAGCCTCTAATTTTAATGTTCACTTACAAACCCAAGTCACTTATTGTCATCATAAGCTGTAAATTGAGGAGATACACAAGGCCAGAGGGGCTCAACTGCGAGCTCAAATGCATTGGCTAAAAATTAGAGACAACATCACCAAGGATTTTTTTCTCCTTTGCACTCTAAAAGGGTTGTTGATAGAATTAAAGCTATCAAATAAGGATATGCTCGGCTTACCAAACTCCCTAACATTTTACAGGATTTTGTGCATCATTATCATGGGGTTTTCTCAGCCCAGGGTAATTCCCCTAAGTGTGAAGTTGCTCTCATGTAATGTATCCAATAAGTTCCTTGTAAAGTTTTTAATGCTCAATGTGTTGCTTATGATAGGCTTCTAACCCTCAGTGACCTTCGTGAGGTAGTTATGTAGATGGTTATTGACAAAACACTGGGCATTGATAATTTTTCGTGTGAGTTTTATCAAACTTTATGGGATATTGTTGGTCCTGATCTTGATAAGGTGTACTCTTAAGCAATGCTAACAAATTCTTTAGGACCTCTCATAAATCAAGGTAACATTAAATTCATCCCTAAAGTTGGTGATTATGAGATTATTACCAACTAGCGGCTGATTACTCTTGTTTATGTCTCTTACAAGATTATTGCTAAGGCATTGGCTCTCAAACTTAAACATCTTCTTCCTTTAATTGTTAGAAGTGAACAAGCAGGTTTTATCTAGCACCGATACATTTTGGACAATGTCATTTTTTTTTGGAAAGGCATGTAATGGACTCAGGTTTCCAATAAAAAGGCCTTATTTATTAAGATTGATTTTGAGAAGGCCTATGACCACATTGAGTGGCCCTTCATTTTGGCCATGCTTCAAGCCTTCAATTTTGGTCCCAGGTTTGTGCAAATAGTTAACATGCATTTTTAAGATGTTGGGGCATGTATCGCCATCATTAGAGCTTAATCCTCTTGGTTTTAACTTCATAGATCTATTAGGCAGGGGTGCCCTTTAACCCCTTCACTTTATGTGTTAGCGGTAATGGGTTTTAGCTATTTTCTCATTGATTATGCATCCAGAGGTTTGGTGAAAGGCATCTCTCTCATTCGATGTGACTGCTAAATTATAAATGGGCATTTTTTAATGAATCTTTTCTCACTCTTTAGGAAGAGGAGGAGACAGTTAATAACGCTATGAATTGTCTTCATATTTTTTGTTTGGCCTCTGGCTCATTCATTCAATGGAGAAAAAATCACTGTTATCACTAGACTCTTGGTCCCAAACCCCTTTAGTTGGAGGGATATCAAAGGCAGTGTCTTCCTCCAAGGGTTCAATTTAAGTTCCTTGTCATCCCCTTTGCTTTTTGGGCCTCACCTTCTAATATGTGGTCTTATGTGGTTCACAGGGTCAAGAAAAAAATCTCCTTTTGGATCACAAAACCTCTATCTTTGTTGTGCAAGTTTCATATTTGTTCTAAGGTCTTGACGGCTACACATGTTTATTATTATTCATGTCGGCTCCTTCTAATGTTGCATATAGTAGGTTGGAAAATATCCTAAGAGACTTCCTCTAGGCCAATTTTAAAGGGCACAAGGGCTTTCACATAGTTTCTTGGAAAATTTATTATAGGCCTAAGGAGGCAGGTGATCTGGGTCTTCTAGACATTAAGCTTCAAGGTCTAGCTCTCAACATTAAATGGGTGATTCATGGGTTAGAAGGTGATACAACTTGGAAGATTATGCTTTGACATTGTATCTCTCAAGGGATCCCTTATGGCAGATGTGCTTGACATGGCCTTGGTCTCCATACTCTTCTTATTACCCTAGTTTTAGTTAAAATTCAGGGTACCTTTGTCATTCAAAGTATATGAAAAGCTTGCAAAAAATTCAAACCCCATCTAATCTGGATAGGGGAGGGTTTCAAGAATGGTCTTTCCCTTAATTTACATTCCCTTTGGTGGTCTCCCTTCCCAAAATTTCATAATGTTCCCTTTACTTTGGTCCCTTAGATTAAAGGGTTAAGATTATTAAATAAAAGTGTGAAAACCATAGGATATCTCTTTTGCACCAATAGCCATGTTTGGCTCTCTTGGCCACAAGTTTAGACGAAATTCAATCTTAATAATGCAGATGTTAAATTTATTGCTTAAATTCAAAGATCCATATCTGATGAGTATTTTCATAAGATTTCAATCAATTCTCTTACTCCTTAGTGGAAAGACTGGCATTGGCCTGTGACCACTCCTTTTTCTCATTATTCTCCTCATATGGGATACAAATTTTAACCCCCAGCATATTCGAGATGATACTCTCAATCATCGATGGAACCTTTGATCTAGCCATGGGATTTGGTCCAAAATATTTTGCAATATGTGGGTCACTCCCATTGAGCTTAAAAAGTCTCATTTTCTTTGGTGCATCCTCTATCAGGGTTTGCTTATGGGTGACTAGCTTCAGCACATGGAGATTTCAAATCTCATTTGCTCAATGTGTCATCAACTCAAGTATATTAAGCACCTTTTTTGGGTTTGATATCACACTCAGCCAATGTGGCATTAGATTCATACCCTCTTTCAATTGTTTAAACATGATTTATTTACGTGAAAGATGGTTCTCTTAAGGGACTCTTCTCTACTTCTTGCAAGATACAACAAGTTTTGGCAAATTTTTTGTGCTAACATTTTAATTAAAATATAGAAAGCTGGGAACTATGCTTGCTTTCATCATGAGAAAATGGAACATAGTTTTTTTGTTACTAATAATTTTTTTGTCATTTCCAATGTCACTCTTCAGATTCAAACATAGACTGATAAATTTTTCCTAAAACTTAATCACCATCAATGCTTACTTGATCACTAGGGAAATTCCCCATGAACAATTAGCCAATAATCTCCAAAGTTGTCATACTTTCCTATCACCTCTCATGGATAGGGATACGGTACATGCCAACAACATTCTAAGAACAAACATAGGATCCTCTCTCCTCATTGATCACCACCTCACTGGTATTTTTTGTGGCATGGTAGATCGAGTGGATCTTCTAGGAGTAGAGGTGATGGTAGAGTCTTCGCCCCCTCCCACAAGGACCATGGAGGTATGTGAGGGGTTGGGGACCTCCACCTTAGGACAAGTATTCACAATTATCTTTGGAAATTTCTCCTAATAGACACATGGATGAAAACAATAATGCACAACAAAATGATGGATGTGAACCTTTACCTATAGATGAAGACCCCCCTACTTAGGGTGGTTGGGGTGATAAGTCACAAGATCCACCTCTTCCACTACCTCCTTCATCTTCCATGTTTACTATTACAACTTAATGGTTCCCTTTAAATCTATGTGCTCTTATGAATGCTTTGTTAGTTTTTACGCATATTTGATTTGATGTTTTATTGAGTGGTTATTATTGACCCTCTGTTGGACCTGTTGTTTCCTGAGGAGTTTTTTCCTTGATTTGACTTTGCTCATGGGGTGTGACCTTTCCACCCACTTTTTGTATGATTAACATTGTACTTTATACTTGTTTATATTAATATAGATACACTCATCAATCAATTTTTTTTTGTTTATTATTGATTCAAATTAGTTTTTATGTGTTTTGTGGAATTTAGTTGTGTATTTATTGTCATTTATTTGTATTTCTCTTTTTAAAGTGTATATAGTACAATGTGTTTATGTAGACATCTAAATTTGGTATAATTTTATTTTCCATAGCATCTTTTATCTTTTTTATATATTTGATTCGCTTATTTATATTTGGTTAGTTTTAGGATACTTATTACTCCACATTAGTCTCTCCTAGGGTCTTGGACTTCTAGATGTCTCTGGTATTCTTTCAAATTTTGAGACTTATTTGCATATATTTTGGATTGGTTGACCTCATTATGGATGTTTATTTTTATTGGGATGAATTCGATAATCACTATTTAGCTATTGTATCTACCTCTTATGGATTCAACACTGCCAAATCCATCCTTATGTTTTTGTAAATCCTTTCACCTTGGCTTGATTTTTCATGCCTTTAATTATGCATATTAATTTTTAATACAATCAACCATTATGTGTGTCATGTCCTAAGGAGTCTTATATATTTAAAAATCATTCCTAGTTATTTTCCAAGTAAGAGAGAAGTAAGAAGAGGAAAATCAATCAAGAGGCATATCAAAGAGAGTCACTTATCATCTTAAGGCTAATCACACTCTACAAAGATGTATTTCTAATCTAAAGGAATTGTTATTGCTTGAAACATGCATCTGCATGTGAATGGATCTCAGGCTTCATTATGCATGAATCTTCTACACCTAGTGCCTTAGTCCTATGCATCAGAGATCAATTCATTATCTCATTTTAACAATGATATCATCCCCCAAGGTGTGGGACTCTTGAGCTCCTTGGGATAAACCTCCAGAGTAGGCTGAATTCCTTCTATTCTAGATGCACCTAGTTTAGGCATAGACCTAAAAAGAGCATAATGAAATCTATAACTACAATTAAACCTAAACTTGATAAGGGGAAAGGGAGGGAGAAATTAAGATATCGATGGAATGTGAAAAGTGATGCATCGATAATAGAGAGATCACCTTACCTATTTAATGACATAATAAGACTAACATACTAGATATAATATCTTTGAACTGAGTGCACCACATAAGTGTTTTGCATAGAGGCAAGGGAACACAATGCAATGTTAAGAGGGATGAAAAATGGCCCATAGATAAGACCTATTCAGACCTGTGTATACACAACATGAGACTTACAGAGAATTTTGGTTCTATATGGAGGTGTGAAGGGAAGATGATAATGGGAGGGACAAACATCCACATACAAAGATCAACAACCATGAATGCCCATTGGACACAAAGCATGAATAAAGTAAATCAATTATTATTAATCCTAAGGTCTAAGGTAATATTACAAACTTAAATAGGCTGAGCTTTATTACACCAGGAGAGGGCTCTTTGAAGGTTAAATTTTGGTAGCATTATAGTGCTCAAAATATGTCGACCCTTTTAAAATGTAAGACCCAAGCTTTTTATAGGCAATGAGAAGCCCATGGGTCATTAATTGGAATCTCACCCACTATCAGGGTAGTTACAACATTTTAATGATGACATGGAGAGGCAGTTGGGATCTTTGTCAAAAGAGACCGTATGCTAATATTCTAACAACTTGATAGTTGCCCCTACATTTAATTATGTTATGATTTGGTTCCCTTGACATCTAATCAAATTTAACTACTATCCCCATTTATGGTTGCCACCTATTGATCCACCTGGACTAGTTTATTGATGTGTGGTCATGTAAGCATTTCCTAAGGTTCTACCTCATCATCCTATGCAAGCAATGGAATTGTCACATGCCTATATTTTTGAGATGGTGTGCATTGAACTATACACATTTAATTCTTTATAGAGTCTCACTTATTTATGCGTACAAAATAGCTAAATATAATCTATGTATAGGGTGTGTATTAAAGATCACATAAAGAGTTGGCTACACAGTATGACTATGAATTTATAAAGGGTGTGGAGAGCAATCTTCTTAAAAATACATCACAACCCAAACTCTTTATGTGCTTAGTCTTTCCTAATGATCTTTGTAGTCTATGCCTTTTCTTGGAACTTGTGCTAGTTTGTGAAGATAATGATATGTAGTCTAGGCTATAGTCTATATTTTACAAGGGTGGATATGTGAAACTCTATGATTTGGCATGAGAGTTCATCATTTGAGTGCAAAAAAGTCTAGAATGAAAGTGCATAAGAATATTGAAGATCTTAAGCATGCTCTTCATGATTTGGAACCACTTTATGTACACTTATTTCTTTCACTATTTGAAGTCAGGGGAATCGTTTGCTCTAACTCATGTGTTGTGTTGATGTAGTGAAAGATCTTTGCATGGGGAACACATTAGGGAATCCTTATAGGTGTAGATCAATCAGTTAGTTGGTGTGTGAACTTGAGATTATTATTGAGTGAAGGCATGAATGAGAAACATCTACACACAAACTTATTTTTAGAAAACTCAACATTACACAAACATGCAAATCCTTGTGTGGTTTTGATGAGTTTAATGCCTACTTAAGGAGTGACTTGGAAATTTAACATTTTTGGTGACCTTTTTGGGCCGCTTGCTTTCTAAACAGGAGTCCATTAGCCTTGAAACAATACATTGGGTATGGATTCACTTGGGGTCCTTTACTCTTCTTTATCTTGATTGTGATTAGGTGTGAGAAGCCCACTTGACCTTAGAAGGAACTAAGATACCTTCCACAAGGACAAACAAGTAAAGCAACTACATTTAATAGTGCTTAGAGGAATGAAAAAACTAAGCTAATAGAATTACACACAAACATTGGGAGGAAATGAAACTATTCTAAACAACAAAAAGTGTGTGTGACACTTAGGTAAATTAAAACATCTAAGCTACTATTTACAAGGGTGTTCATGATCATTAGAGATAATGCTTGAGGTGAATCCCATTGATGAAGATAGGAAACACTTTTTGGCTTGGTCTTATAAGCTAGTATGCATTGGCTTGCTTGTAATTGACTATGGTATATGGGCCACTCCATATAAGTGTCAAACTTTGTATGCTTTTCAGCCTTTGATCTGTCTATGTCCCATTTGAGTACCAAGTCTCCTTCATTAAAGCTTCTATCAATATCCCTTATATTGATTGTTTTATTGGTTTTCACTTGCTGAAGCTCCATGGTGCACATGGCCTACATCCTAAGTTTTTCAAGATCTATTAGCTTGACTAAGCACAATGTCATTGGGTTACTACCACTCACTTCCAATTGATGAGCTAGCTTTAGTGAGGGAAATTCAAGTGATTCAAGCATCCTTGCTTCCCTTACATAAACTAACATAAAGGGTAAATTCCCCAATACCCTTTTTAGTGTTATTCGATCCACCTAAAGGGCTATCTTAAGCTTGGTATGCCTAGATCACCGATTATATTCCATGGTTCACTTGATGATGCAAACCAAGTTCTTGTTATTTGAATCAGCCAAACCATTACCTTAGGGGTAATATTTTGAGGAGGTGATTAGGTAGATGTTATGTCTAACTAACCATTTATTGATCTTGGCTTTGAAGAAAGCCAGTGCATTGTCTGAGATAATAGTGGTCAAGACACCAAATCTTGCAATAATGCTTTTGTAAAAGTCCAAAGTAGAGACTTTATTATATTCCTTGAGCATTATTTCCTCTATCCAACTTGTAAAGTAATTATTTATTGTGAAGATCCATTTGTGTCTAATGCTTAATAATAGATTTATCATGTCGATGAAGTCTAGGCCCTAATGCACAAAAGGTTGATCAACTTATATTGGGTGCAGGGCTAGGGATACAAATTTATTCTTACCTACAAATAAGGCACACTTATTATAGCTTCACACCCATGAACATACATATTTGAATAGTTTTGGCCAATAATATCTAGCTTGCATGATTTTCACTATAGTGATTTTAGGCAAATAATGACCTTCTAATGATCCATCATGGAATTCTTCTAGAATCATGTTCACCTGGTTATGCTCTATGCATTGTAAGAGGATTCCATTGATGTCTCTTCTAAAAATATCATCACTAACAAGCACATAAGGAATGGCTTGTAATCTAAAGTGTCTACACTTGGCTTTATTCAAGCCCTGTGGATATACACCAATTTGAAGGAAGATCCTCATGCTCTGAATCTAGCTTAATGGGGTGCCTTCTTCTAGTTGGCTCTCATGCATTATAAGAACTATGTAGTCTTCATTCTTTACATCTTATACAAGATTTTTGTAGAGTCCTTTGCCTCACACCAACTTGATGATTTGGATGTATATGTTGTATTCCATCACCTTTGTGACCCAACCAAATCTCTTATCATCAATATCCTTTCTAAATAAGAACTCCTTTATACTTGAGTATGAGATCGTGAGCTAGATCTTATTATTAGAGAGCATGTACTTGAATTTATTGAGCGCTATTATTATCATGAGTGTGTGTTTTTCCACAAAATTATAGTAAAGCCCATAATTATTGAGCATTTGGATAAAGAAAGTAATAGGCTGCTCCAACTGATCATTGTTCTATTACATAAGAATAATTGAGATGCCTTTAGCTTCACCAAATGCATAAATGATGGAATCCTTACCATAATCTAGGTTTGTCAACATAGGAGCTTCTACGATGGCATGCTTGATGGCCTTGAAAATATCTTGTCCTTCTTGACTCTAGATAAATACAACACTCTTCTTGAGCATCATCATGAGGGGCTTGACCAGATTTCCAAAACTCAACACAAACCTTTTGATAATGTCTATTTTCCCCAAGAATCTTTAGAGACACTTCTTGTGACCTTGGAGAGGGAGAGATAGAATGGCCTTAACTTTCTCAAGGTCAATTGTGAGTCCCTTTTTGGAGATAATGTGTCCCAAAATCTTTCCTTCATGCACTACAAATACACACTTGTTTGGGTTCAAAGATATCTTGAACTCTCAAAATTTTTTAAAGACTTTCTCTAGGTGACCCAAATGATCCACTGCATACTTTGAAAAAATAGTTATGTCATCAAGGTAAACCAAAATAATGTTTTTGAGGAGTCCTTTGAGTTATATATACATGGCCCTTTATAAGGTAGCCCTTATATTTTTCAAACCAAAGGGCATTCTTTGGTATGAAAATGTACCCCACTTAATGGTGAATGTAATTTTGAACTGATCACACTCCTACACAATCACCTAGTTATAGCTTGAATAATCATCTAGTAGTGAAAATGTTTACACACTTGTAACTATTTTTAGAATTTTCTCCATTGGTGGGTGGGAGGGAGTAGTGGTCTTTGAGGGAGGTTCTATTGAGGTCCCTAAAGTCTATACATAATTATATCTCTCCATTCTTCTTGCATACTAGGACCAGATTGGCCACCCATGAGGAATGTTTGACTGGAAATATTATTTTAGCCTCAATGAGCTTTGAGATCTCCTTCCTTATTAAGGGCTCAAGCTTCAGATTAATCAATGTCTACTTTTACCTAACTAGCCTAGTATTAGGGTGAATCTCAATCATATGTTGGGATAATCTTATATCAAAGCCTCTGAGGTCTTTATAGCTCCCTGTGAAGATGCCATCATACCTTCTACTTAGCTCAATGAATTTTTTGATGTCAAATGGGGAACATACCTTACTAGATTTCAAGAAATTGCCATCAAAGATGGACAATGTCTTGAAGATTTCCTCCTTCACTACCATGTTTCTCCTCTCGCATTTCAATTGGTCATCAAAATTAAAGATGCTTTCAAGCGTGACTAGCCCTTTAGGTAGTCTATTTACTTACAATTGAATGATATTTTCTTCATATTTAGCTTGTTATTGAGGTTGATTATTGGCACATAACTCAACTTCATCTTGTAATAAGTTTATGATTTATTCATCACTCTCAAACACTTACCAATTACATACATTATATGGGACTACTAGCCTGACTATGAGTCTTATGCATTATTCAAACTCATTCTTTATACTACGTGGGAAGTTATATTGTGTACCCACAACTGTGATCCTGTTAGCATCATCATTATGTGCCCTTGGTATGGAATGGATGTTGAAAGCCTCAAACCCATCAATCATGTCCCATGCCATATGTTTGTAATCTCTTAAAAGATTATTTTTGGACATGTTCTATGCTCTAACCTAGTTTTCCACTAGCTCATTATCTCCAAAATATTGCAACACCTTGATTACTTTTATTATGCACTAATTGGAGACCCTAGATCAACACCTTGTACTCAAAAACATTATTTATGTGGCCAAACTGTAATCTAAATGCATGGAAATATTTCTCCTTTTGAGGGGAGACCATTATAATAACTCCTATGCCATTTTTGCTTCGAGATCCATCGAAGTATAAATGATATATGCCTTTGAGGTCTTCTTACACTTTTACAAGGTTAGGCAATAAGGTGCTCTCCTCAAGAATGCAATATGTGCCTAACCCTATTTCCTCTACATTATTGTATGGGTCAACTCATAATGCTCATGTCCCCATTCATCAAGTAAGTCATCTAGGACCTTTTAAAGGGGTGTGGTGGTCTCATGAAGAACTGGATTCTCCTCTTGATCAAACAAGGTGTAGTATACATCAATCGAGCTAGGAATATATGACTTGATGTGATTATTTGAAATAGGCTCATCTTTGATGGTCACTTTGGTCTTGTATCTAGTTCTGAGTAACATGTGTGACCAATTAGAAGATATATATCCACCCACCTTTGTAGTGAAATCTTAAGAAATACATATAGTAAAGTAAGGGGATAAGTCAATAACTATGATGTCCTATGCAATGGAAAGACTCAAACACACATGTAGATTGAGAATCAAATCCTTGAAAATTCTCATCGTTTTGACCACCATCCCATCCAATTGGATGACCCATTTTGAGATGGGAGAATATACTATGCCTAGCATGTCTATAATTTTCGTCAGCATGACTAAGTTACTCATGCCTGAATCTATCATATAGTTATGTAAAATATGTTCACTGATAATTAGGGAGACATAGAATGGGGGTTACTTGCTATTTTTATGCACTTCTTCCTTAGGCTGACATAGACTTGTGTATGCAGTAGGTGCAATATATGATGGATAATGAGGATGGAAGCTTCTTAGGGTGTCCTATAGTAAATTCCTTTGGGAAGGAATAGAAAGAGCATCCCATATGGAAATGTTCAATCCAATCTTCTTAATTTACTTGACTATGTTATAGGGGATTTGAGTCACTTTAATCTATGCCTTTTGAATTATAATATCTTCTTGCACTTACACACTAGTCTAGGGCTAGATTTATTTTTACGTAACTTATTATGTGCACACTAAAGGTTGTGTAGGTACTTTGACTTGGGCATCTACATGCTAAAATTGGGGCATATAAGTTGAAGGTTCTAAAGAAGAATGTTCCTCCACCATTGTTCTCTTTCTGAATCTTATGTTAAAAATTCTTGGGTTAATTTTTGCGCTTGGTACCTCATTTTGATTCACATAATTGAAGTCACCCTCCTACCAATTTAAGAGGGTAGATCTATCCTGATCTTATGTTCACACGTGTAGTTCATCCTTTGGTTGATATGAAATAAGTGGAGGCTCCTAAGGAGGTGGCACATTCTACATCGTAGGTGCCTCATTTATCACTCCATTTCCATATGCAACTTGATCATGTGGCCGATCACTTAGATAACACCACTCATAGTCCTACCCATGTTATTTCACATAGGTATAATATCTCTAAAATTTATTGTAGTGTTAGGATTTGGCACATAAGATGACCTATTATATGTGAGTTAGTTTTGAATCTGTGCAAAATGTTGGCAGGGAGGCCTGTTCGATTGATATTACTAGTTGAAGGGATAATAAGGGCTCTAATTCTATGACTTCTACATTTTGAGTGCCACTAGATCATTTCCAAATCATTTCAATAAGGACTTGACTTTATGTAGCTTGCTTAAGGGCACATACGATGATGGAATTAATAGGATAATAATAACAGGGATAGGGGTCATAGTTGGAATGGGAGGTACGACAAATGAACTTATACATAGGGGTTTAGGATATAAGGGCATAAGGGGTTTGGTGCAATTTTCCCTATTTGAATCAAGCATTTTTTTGTGTATAAAATGACCTCATAGGTATCTAGTCATACTATGCCACCAATAGATTGGATCATTGCATTCACATCATTACTTAGTGCTCTTAAAAAATATAAGAACATAGTGTTAGGACTAGGCTTTACTAAGAGTGAAACTTGGTCCCAAGTAATCTAGAATATAAAGTTGAAGTTGACCATCTACTCATGTGGATCCATTTTGATGGCTATGAGTTGTTCCATTAGTGATAAGTGGTCACTCTTTTCTTCAAATTGCTTACAAAGTTTTGTGCCTAACTCATCCCAATTGTGAATAGAACCAGGTTTCAAGCTATGATACCATTGGAACACTCCCCCTTTCAAATAAGAGACAAACAACATTATCCTTGGTCACATTATGGATGGAGCAAATATTTGTTATGTCCTGTATGTGCTCTACATACATAGTTGATTTTTTTGTAGTAAAGTAGGGGATGATCTTAAGAGAATCTACATGAATATCATCATATTGGGGAAGGATTAATGACATGCATCCATTAAAAGGAATAAAGGGTTGATTTATCTACATATCCATGAAGGGAATAGGGGATAATATTTTTGTGTGTAGGGAATCAACCAAATGGAGGTGTAGATTAAGCTTTAGGATAAGATCATCTTGGGAAAATAGCCCTTATGATAGGATATAAAGATACTCTAACTCCCCTTCTTTTAAAAACTATAGGTAGCTTGATGAAATGAAAATTAGTGCCCCTTGAAGACAATCTCATCTACCTTGGCATGTAGATGAAAGGTTGATCTTTACAAACCAAGAATTATTAGAGTCACCAAGTGCTCTATAAAGTGTCTCCAACACTTGAATAACTAAGAATAACACTAATCTCTCAGCCAAATTTTAAACTTAGTCCCACTAGGCATGCCAAAAACTATTACCACTTGAAACATGCACCCACATGTGAATGGATCTCATGCTTGATTACCCACGAATCTTCTTCACCTAGTGCCTTGGACCTACATGATAGAGAGTGATTTGGTTTCTCATTGTTATAATGAGATCATCCCCTAATGTGTGGGACTCTTTCACTTCTTGAGATGAACCTTTGGAGTAGGTTGAATTCCTTCTATTCTAGATGCACTTGGTTTAGGACTAACACATACCTACAAAGAATAAAATGAAATCTATAGCTAGTGTTAAACCTAAACTTGACAAGGGGAAAAGGGAGGGAAAAGGTATGAGATTGATATAAATTAAAAGGTGATGCACCTCGAATAAATCAATTACCTAACCTACTGAATGACATAATAAGACTAACATATTGGATACAAGATATTCAAATTGAGTGTGTTGTATAAATTTTTCACATGGAGATAAGGGAACACAATACAACATTAAGAGGGATGATAGATTTCCCATAGATAACACCTACATAGACCCATGTATACACAACATGAGACCTATAAAGAATTTGGTTCTATGTGGAGATGCAAAGGGAGGATGATAATGGGAGGGATATACATCCATAGATAGATATCAACAAACATGAATGCAAACATGACACAAAACATGAATAAAATAAATTAGTTATTATTAATCCCAAGGTTTAAGGCAATATTAAAAACTCAAATAGGTAGAGCTTTGTTATACCAAGAGAGGGTTATTTGGAGGGAACATTTTGGTAGCATTACAATTCTCAAAAGATGTTGACCCTTTTAATATGTAAGACCTAGACTTTTTATAGGCAATGAGAAGCCTGCAGGTCATTAATTATAATCTCACCCACTATTAGAGTAGTTACAACATTTAATGATTATGTGGAGAGGCAATTGGGATATTTTTTAGAAGAGATCACATGCCCATATCCTAATAACTTGATAGTCACCTGCGCATTTAATTATGATATTATTTGGTTCCCTTGATGTCTAATTAGATTCAACTACTATCCCCATTTATATCTACCACCTGTCAATCAACTTGGACTAATTTGTTGATGTGTGGCTGCATAAGTGTATCCTAGGGTTCTGCCTCATCATCCTGCACAAGTAGTGGAATTTACACTCACCTTTGTTTTGGGGATGGTGCACATTGAACTATATGCATTTTTTTATTTACAGAGTCTTGCACATGGATGTATACAAAATATATAAATATAGTCTACACAAAGGGTGCACATTGAAGATCATGCAAAGAGTTATCTACATAGTGTGATTGTGAGTTTGTAAAGGGCACATAAAGATATATTATATGGAATGGATTACAACCCAAACTCCTTCTATGCCTAGTCTCTCCTAATGATCTTCATAATCTGCACCTTCAATTATAATTTGTGATGGTTTGTGAAGAGAATGTTGTGTACTCTAGACCATAGTTTGCATTTTACAAGGGCACAAATGTGAAACTATATGATTTGGCATGGGGATTCATCATTTGAGCGTGATGAAGTCTTGAATTAGATCATTCAAGAAGATTGAATATATTGAGTGTGCTCTTTATGATTGAAAATCTATTCTTGTGCACTTATTTCTTTCATTATTTTAAGTTAGGGGGCTCATGCACTCTAACTCACATGTTATGCTAATGTAGTGAAGGATATTTGCATGGGGAATGCATTAGGGACTCCTTATATGTGTGGATCAATCAATCTATATATGTGTGAACCCAAGTTGATTATTGAGCAAGGGCATGAATGCGAAGCATCTACACACAGACATATTTCTAAAGAACTTGACACTGTGCATGCACATAAATCCTTGTGTGGTCTTGATGAGTTCAACACTTGTTGAACAGAGTGAATTGGAAAGTAAATAGGTCTTATATTCAAAGTTTTATTCCATCTTATACCAAATTTCCATCATCACTTTTAGGGAAGAGGAATTTGAAACCCTTGCATGACATCCTATTTACACTATACAAGAACTATATTGGGTCTGATTCTAGTGTGTGATAAACTTAGTTATAACTCTTATGAGGTTTCCCAATCCTACTTCTATCCCTTTTCCAATGCATGTATGTTGTGTTAGATTAAGTCAACAAAATAAGACATCATTTCAAACATTTTGACCTCAAATTTAGACAAGTGTAAATATAACATTGTACGACAACCAAAAGGTGAACTATCCATAAAAATCCATAAACCAGAAAGGTACACAATATAGATTCATCACTAAGGGGTAGATTTAATAGTCATAAAGGCACAAAACTGTATTTGTCCTGAATGAATTCATATATCAAGAATAAAGTTTAAAATCCATCCATGTATAATGAATAGTACAAATTTTATGCACAACTTATTCATTCTTTCTAGACTGGGGTTGCACTTTCATAATTTGAAAATTCATTCAATGTCTGATTGTTCCATATTTTTTCTTTTTAAATTGTTTATTTCTCATCAAATAGATTTTAGTTTCATGTTTTTATTATTTACAGCCACTAGAGTAGATATGATTTATTGTTTTAGATTGTTATATTCTAAAGCTACCTTATGCACATTGTTTTAACAATATAATTGATGCAAGAGCATTCAGGTCCACAAGCAATCATGTATCACCCCAAATTTTTATTTCTTAATAAATATGTTTTTTCAAGCATTATTCAAGAGAGCAAGCTTTTCAAAGTAGTTCCCCAAATGGGCAACCACTTTCAAACATTATATACTTATGTTGTAGGTACACAATCATTTTCACTTTATAATCCTTTGTAATGTGTTCCACTATGTGGCATAATTATTTTGTCTTATGGTAATATCATCATGTTGACATGGCCCCATCACATTATCTTGAGGTGCTCCACTTGGTGATTTATTTGTGGAGGTGTGTTAAATGCTTACTATTATAAAAATGCATAATCATTTGAACCACAATTAGTTACAAATGTGAATTTTATAGAATAAGGAATAATAATAAATAACATCCTATAAAGAAGCCACAATAAAACATTTTTAATGATGGTTGTTCATATTCCTTGAGTAAAGGAGTCTAAGGGATGCTTGAAGAAGTTAGAAAAATGTATTAAAGAGGATATTGGAGGAACAAGAAATGGAGAGGAAAAGTAAAAAATAATTTCAAATGACCCTTTAAAATAAAGAGTGTGTTGGATAAAAAATAAGAGGAGGGAACAATGAAAGCACAACTAAGAGAGGTGAAAGAAGTAGCATGAGAAGAGTATAAATACGCTACATAAAATGGAATAAGAAATGATGAAAAATAAGGAGGAAAAGGGGTGCAATAAAAAACCTAAAAAAAAATATAACATAGCTACATAAAAACTATAATAGAGTTGTGGGATGACAGAACAAAGGTGCATAACAACACATAATTGCTAAGGAAGTGTGCTAGAGTTTAATTTGGAATGTTTGATGAATAAATGTGTTATGTGATTTAAATCATGTGTGCATTTATTTATTATAATTGATGCATAAAAACCTATCCAAATATGGTCTTGAGACTCTAATAATTGTAGGTAAAATGAAAAATGAGTCCATAAGTGGACTATCCATCTATTTGTTTGCATTCATTAGTTTGTTTTCCTGCATCAATTAGTACCAAAACAAGGTAACAACTTTGGGATAAGAGGGAAAGAGTGTTTGTCCTTCATTAGGAAAAGAATGGGTAGAGGGAATTAGTGAAGTGTGGTGAGAATAAAGTGTTCTTCATCTTGTATAGGTGGGTATAAAAATGTGGGCACATCCTCCATTTAGTAAAAATTAGGTAGAGTGCATGTAGAGGTATACTTCATCTTATGTAGTTAGGTAGAAAGCAAAGAGGTGAAAGAGATGGATGAGAGGTGTGCAACCTAAGTAGATGAGTTGAGTGTGAATGCTCAAACTTGAAGCTGAGTTGAGTGTGAATGCTCAAACTATAAACCAAGAACAAAATATGAGTTCTGAATTAAAATATCACATAAACATTTGATCAAGAAATGAAAGAAAAACAATAAAACTTTACCTTAATTTGTCACATGCAATGCTTTCATTTGTAGACATACATTTACTCATGCTTTGTGGACTATGGTTGCTCTCAAGAACTTCTATGCAAGAATTCTAGTAGTGTTTTGACAACGTGATACTTGATTTGATTGATTACTTGATGACAAGATTCTCTAGACTTTTTCCTCTCTCAACATGATCACTTGATTTAAATGGAAGACGGAAGGTTAATTTATAGATTTCTTGGATGAAAAATGGATTGCTAGGATAAATATGTATTTATTTGAAATATTCAACTTTGAATGGATGTGATTTGGTCTATGGGTCAAATGCATTCAACTATAAAGTTAGGAATTAATGAGTTGGTTGATGACTTGATTGAATGGCTTAAATGAGTTTGTTAATGGTTTTAATGAGTTTAATGAATGTGTTGAATGAGTAAATAATATGTTTAAATGATTTAAATGAGTTTGTTTGTGTAGGTTGATGAGTTGGATATTTATTTATTTGTTTGTTTGTTTATTTAGGATTATGTGAGCATGGGTTAATTAGTGACTAATTAACTTAATTTGTATTGATTAATTAGTTAATTAATCGAAGTGTAATTTTAGTGGGGACTACATAGAATAGGATGGGGGTGTAGACACTCCAATTTCATCACTCTCATGTTGAATTTACAATCAAAATGACTTTCTATACAAATGCATAAATCAAGTCAAAAATCACTAAAACACCTAAATTCATTCACGCACTTGACATGGATATTCTAAAATGCATTAGAGCATCTTTGATTGGGGAAATGCACTGTATCCAATCATTAAATTTCTTAATTCATATAGAGTTAAATTATGATTATGAAAGAGATGTTTTGGATTAATTAGGTCAAACATATATTTGATTTTCAAAAGTCACATCACTTTTGAATTAAGTTAATTAACCTTTGATAATTAACCTAATCTTCCTCTAATGGGAAATTCCATATCTTTTAGAATTTCCTATTTTCTTAAATTTATTAATTGAATTATTCCTCCACTCACATGGCAAGTGAATTCAAATATCTAAAATTTTGACATCATCATAAATTCACATGGAAAGTTGTCAAGCATTATTATAAATGCAATAAAATATTAGAAAATTGAACCCATACCTAGTTAATGCAGACTCAAACCCCAAATATCAATGGCATTCACTCTCCAAATTGGACAAAATTTTGGCCACAAATTTTGATCTTGATCCAACAGTCAAAATCAGTATGAGAAGTTTATAAATACAAGGCTTATTTGGCATTAAATTTAAGCTTTATAGTGTAAGATTTCTATGCAAAAACCAAGAAAAAAACTTTAACTTTCTTCATAGTGATCAATCAAATAAATTGTAGACAAGGGAAGATGCCATCAAAATAAAGAATCAACATTGATAAATACTCCTAACTCTATAATCTAGTCTCAACACACTTACAATTTGGATTATATAGCTAGTGTCATTATCAATATAACTTCTTTATTTTGACAACATCTATCCTTGTATGTGAGTGATTTAATTAATCAATGTAAAGAATG